>KZ538305.1:9545-84929 GCA_000934665.2 Catajapyx aquilonaris
CATTTCCGGACATGGGTACCGAAGCTCAAAATACTTCTCTATGGAGCCCCTCTACCCACCCTGTGATTTTTGCCAAAGTTACCGGAATCACCCTGTATACTCACGTGTATGAGAGCCACATCCACCGGGATGATGTTCCTTGTGAACAGAAGGGGGATTTCGGAGAGAAAAATGGGTACGCAGTCTGCTCGTCCCTCCCTGACAGCCTGGCGAACATTTCCTCCCATGAAGAACGAGTTGGACCTAAAGATTTCTGTGGAAGTCGGCATTTTATTTTTCCAAGACAAGGGCGATTGCGGAGGAACCTCATGTGTTGAAAACCTTGCACTCACTTTCGTACTCAGGTTTGCTGTAGATGGCGTCTCCTTCTGTGTGGATATGGCAGACTTGTACATTTTGCAGGTTGGCTTGTTGGCCATGCTTGGTCATGGCCTCGATCAGTGCTATTGGAGTTGCTGCTGCTCCATGAACAAACACGGTGTCGCCTGCATGGAAGAAAATGGTTTGAGGTACCACATCTCATTCATATACACAGCTACTTATTTTGGTGTGCAGAGAGACAATCTGATTCTGGCAGGGTCAAGGATAGGTAACACTTTTTTGGACTGTTGGCAAAGCGATAGCGTTACTTTGCATTGCGTGCGCCTGTGATGATCTGGGTGTTTGCAAACATTTGCTAATAAGATAAAGTGATGTCTCTGTTTGCTTTGACCCCGAGAGTGCGTTGCCTCCTGTCAGCATAGAGAGTGATTGATTCCTTTAATGATATAATAGTTCATAATGGTGTGACACGAGGGAAATTGCTTATAAACCGCGAGAGGGTGCTTCAAGTGACAGCTCGAGGACATCTGCAAATCTGAGTAACCATTTTTTTCTCTCTTATTCGTGCATGTGGGAGTCACTTCGTATTAAAATGAAACTGTGGCTTCAGATTATCCTTTATGAAATTTGATGTCACCCCAGAGCACTTGAAAATATTGAGCAATAAAAATCGAATCTTATCTACGAGAACTCTGTGTACAAAAGGTATTGTAACCTGGTTTCTCGCAAGGCCTACATGGAAATCGAGTTATCGGGAAATCCGAGACAAGGCTTAGACGTCATTTGATATCCAGGTGGGAAATACCAAAGTCACTTTGGGGCAGTCTTGCCTAGGAGATATAGCTTTCATGAGCGAAATTCCGCGCAGAAGCAGAACCGAGTGCCAAAATATCGATCCAGCAAACTCTGGTTTGCTCCGTTTGGATTTTTATAGCGACGAATAGAGCGAGACCCATTCAGTGCACGCTTAAAAGTAGACACGTCGTGTCACTGGAGTGCATAACCTCAATTTAGGGCTGCTGGAGAGGGCTATTCCCTTTAAGCGGATACAGGATGCGTCCACTTAATCAAAGCTTCACATCCACTTCCCCCACCTTGATTTGGACCAGTCCCCAACGAACGTTCTGGTGTCCCAGGTCCTCCTCCTATACACAGCACTTCCTTTTATCTGCACAACTGTGGCGTAGGTCATGCATTGTGCCGCCCTCGTTGGGATTCTGATTGAGGCAGGGGATGATCAAAAGCATCCCGACTGGAATTCTTTTTAGTGCTTTCAAATGGGATGTTTGATTGACAAGATGCGCCGATTTTTTAAAGGATCGAGACAATTTTGATGGAATGCTTTTAAGGAGTATTATTGGAGGGAATTAGTTGTTTTTGTTTGCGAAACGTTGCGTATAATTATGTGATACTAAATTCTTGCTGTGGTTTCTGATTTTTGTTAAAATGTCTGAATATATTTGGCAACATCTTGGAATTTGAAAAGACCACTTTCAGGAGCATTACAGCATGCTCTTCGTATCATATGTATGTATCAGATCAGGTGTCAATGTAAACAGATGACCAGGTGATGTGTAGCATAGTCACTGACACATAGGCTACTTTATAATGGTAAAGTATGTCTTTGAAAACGAAAACAGTTCAAGTCCACTGGAGAAATTGCGAAAATCAGTTTTACCTAAGAGGGTTAACTTAATCTTAAAGTTGCAAACCCGCACATCTCAAACTCATTCGGAATTCCAGACTTCACATTATCCTCGTGTACTTCACAGTGAACAGCTCTAAGTTAATTCATGAATTATAGTAATGGCATTATAATTATGCGAATGGTCACAGAATAGTTAGCTGCAGTTTGTGCTCTAAAATCATAAGTATGAGGATCCCATTTTCCAAACAGTTCTCAATTGACGTGAAACAAAAAAATTCAGGTGATAGGCGTAACGATCAATAAGTGGTTATCACCATATCTCAAGCACTATACAGATGAAGTCCAGTTTTGAAACTGATGTGCATGTTTTGAGTTGATGGAGCCTTGAACCATCTAATTATCTTATCATCATCATCGTCATCATCATCATCATCATCATCATCATCATCATCATCATCATCATCATCATCTTCGTCACGGCTTTTCCCAAAAAACTGAGGTGCCAGTGTAATAATTTACTGGTTTTGAAAGTGACGTATTCATGTCAAGAAATCAAATGCCAAACAGGCACATTTTGGTCGCAAATTAAGTGTGGCATTATTAATTATGCCCCTCGATGCATACCGGTACTTTCTGATGGTCAAATCGGTTTTGCTCTGCAGCAGCTACAATCTATTAGAAAAGAGTTAGCATATAATATGTCTACGGATATACTTGCTCGGACAGAATCATGTGCTCCTTTATTAAGATTGTATTGTGATTAATCAAAGCATGACGTGAGTTAATTGAATGCACGATTAATGGCGTATTCTATTAATACGTTCTTTTATCGCTTTGCATTTATATGGTCGGACTATGTGCAGCGAGCTTCTGCCGTATTTTATGGGCCGAATTTATTGCAATAAAAAGCAATGTTTAGTGCATCGTGAAATAAATTTTATAGAGTGGTTGACGTCAGCGCCGGGTCGGCGCACGCCTAAACTGATTACGAAGGACAGCCATTTGCCACTCCTCCAACCCACACCCATCGGAATCTCCCTGCCTTGTGTTTACCCTACGAAAATGACACCCTTCCGCGCATCGCACTCTAATGGCACGTCACATCGCTCAGAAATTGATTCGTGTCAAATCTGTTATCTTTGGCATGAAAATTAGTGGGCAACTCACCCGACTTGATGACTTTGACCGCATCTTCGGCCGTGACCACCGGTGGGTCCCTCTTGATCGGATGGAATGGTTCCCTGGAGTAAGAGTAGTAGGACCGTCGGATCTTCCTGGAAGGCGCGTTGGGTCCTTGCGATGGCCTCAGGAGGAACCGGGCCTGCAGGAGTACGGCGCAGGTACGCTGGAACAACGACGAAGAGGTGGCCATGGCGTCGTCGGTGAGGTCGGATCGGGACTGAGTGTTTCAACCGACACACCGCACCGGGAGCTGTTGGCGGATCTTTGGTTCCCTCGATCGTTAGGTTCGCGCAGGGTCGACTCTGTCGGATGCTGCTGCTGCTGCAGCTGGCTCTAGACCTGGTTGGAATCTGGTTGGTCCGGGTTCACTGGCTGGCACACAGAAAGTCGGTTATTCCAGATCGATACTGGTTCAATTGCTGCTGAATGATACTCGGGTCTGCAGGCTGGGGAGGTGAAACAACACATGCCTCTCTATTTTCAAGGGCAGTGCAAATTAGACTAGATTGTCGGATTAGTAAGGCGGCTGAGAATATTGGGTCTATCAGCCTCCTGACGTAACGCGAGCAGATCCAGCAGCCTTGAGTCGGATCTTGACCGGGTGCCAAATATACTTGGCCTCCACCTGACATGTACTTAACGCAGGGTCACGGGGGCTTACGGTCTCGACTAGATCCTTCTCCGATGTGGATACAGAGGGAACGGGGATATTGCAGGGGGAAGATCCCAATCGGATGATGGAAAAAAATTAATAACCCTGCCACTCAGCATTTACGAGGTGACATTGTCGTGTGTTAGGAACTGAGGAAAAGCTCTGTCTGGTGGTCGGTGCGACAAAATTATACCCAATGATACATGTGTGATTTATTGTGGGTAGTGCAGTCACCTTGGTTGGTGTTTTGATTTTAAAATTAATGGCTGTTGCATGTGCAATTTCTTAGCAATTTAATACTGTGTGCAAATAATAATTCAATAAAAAGTAATTAGGTGTTGCGTAATTATGCCGCGTATTTTGTCTACAAATAAGGAATCCAATAAGAGATAATAGGCTACATAGGGTACAAATGATAAGTTGTGCCCTTATGCTTTAGCATTTTATTTAGAGGCGGATATCCGCCCGGATGCGGATTTACAAGCAATGTTTGCAAAATGGTATCAAAATAGTACTTCATTGAAGTGTAATCTGATTTGAGTCGAGAGGATTGCCTTCCTTGCGTAACCCCCTCTCGTCCGTCTGTTGAACGCGAGTTATCTTGCGCGTAAAATTGCGTTATTATTTTTATCCCCTAATTGACTAAGCGTTCGACCAGAAGTTGAACTCCTGGCTGCGTCTTATCTTTATGCGAAAACTTTGTATTACATTTTGTATCATCGCAAAAACCTAATTGTTTTTGAAGGGGGAGATATAAATTGCTTCAAATTAGTTTCTGTCCCGCTCTGGCAACGATCGAAAGAAACATATTATGTACAATATCGTCATGGGACCATCTGCGCAATTACCATCTTTCTTGAATAAGCTTTGACACAGTACGTACTGTACTTGGCTAGGTAAGGAGCACAATCCTACATAGACACTATTTTTCAGGAAAGGTGAACACTGATTTTTGGACTCCGGAACTTATTGAAAAATCGGTTGTTAATATTGAGGTTTTTATTAAAATCCCAAAGGTGTTGATCCCTGAGAGTTGAAATGCCATATAATTAAGCATGACACAACACAAGTTGACCATTAAAATCAGTATGCGCCTAATGCATCTAATGCTTATCGGACATCACCTAGATACGCCCACTTAGGGTCAGAATCCGGGCCCAATTAAAAATACGGGGTCATCGAAAAAGAATGCGCCGATTTAAAAACCCTATAACTCGAAAACCTGTAGACATATCTAAATGATTTAAGTTTTGATATGCTAATGAAGATCTAAAGTTTTGGTCTTACTATAGTTTGTTTCGATGTGAGCTCCATTTGTCGCTTGAAAATGTAAATACGGTAATAGGTGTTGTGACTGACCTGTTCAGACATGTCTGGCGTTACCTGTGCAGTATTTCCCCGTAGGTGATGGAGATGCCGAATCTTTTCACCATACATGTACGAGTCGTGTCTCCACAAAAAAATCAATTGGGGTAAGACCTGGGCTTCTGGGAGGGCAAGGCATTGGGTAACTTCTCATTCTACACTTCTCACACTGGGAGGCTGAACAAATGAAACTTCCTATACGGCAGGTTTGTTTCATGGATGGGGGCGACTTTTTATTAGAATCTTCAAGAACAATGTGTGTGGTGTAAATATCCATCATATCCAGCACCTACGGATAGGATTACAACGGTAACTCCAGAAATGATTGAGCGGGCTTGGAACAAGACCGAATGCCACCTTTAACTCTGCCAAGCGCCAAATGAAGCTCACATTAAAACGAAATAAAGTGAGACCAAAACTTTAGACCTTTCTTAGCATTTCAAAACTTAAATCATTCAGATATGTCTGCAAGGTTTCGAGTTATAGGGGTTTAAAATAGGCGCATTCCCCCATTTGTCCACATCATTGACGTATACCCCTATAATCTTCCAAGTCAAACACTTGTCCTTAAAAACAATGAGAACTCCCTGTTCCTTTTCCGTCACTGATATTTTAAATCCCCTTCTCCATCCTACAACAATCCCACCTTTAGCTCTCCCCCACTTGCACTCTCTTGTAGCCCCTTTACAATACCATTCCCATGATTGAGACAAACCCCACTTCCACTTATCAAAAACAATTTTTTCCATCCATGTCTCTTCTAAAATTACCAAATCAAAAACATTGATATATTCCCAAAACTCAGTTCCCTTGCTAAGTAGACCTGCAATATTCCAAGATAGCAATTTAAAATCCTCACCCATAATCTTACTATTGCAGCCCTCTTTGAGCACCCCCCTACCATCATCTCTTCACAATACTCTTTCCCATCTTCTTCCTCCTCCAGTTACAGCACTCTCGCCTCTTCTCCGTCCACCCAACTGCAACTCATCTCCAAGCAACATTCTCCCTCCTCCTCCTCCTCCTCCTCCTCCTCCTCCAACATTCTCTCCTCCTCTACATCCATCCAACTGTAGCTCCCCTTCATGTTTCTTCCTGTCCAATACCACATCCGCTTTCTCTCCATCCCATCTATACCAAATTCCATCACATATTATCTTGTCCATTTTTACAGAGCAGGATTTCCCCGAGGCCCTCCACATTTTAGCCACCTGGAACAACTGTCTTCTCACCTCTCGGGTCTCCAAAGAAAAATCTTTATCCACATATACACTGCTTCCTTTCAACCGAATCTTCTCCCGCATCATCTTCTCCCGCTCCTTCCCATCACTATCAAACTTACAAACAATCTTCCGATCTCTACCTGGGGTCTTTGGCCCAACTCGATGAGCCCTGGAGATGGACTTGAGCACCCACCCCATCCTCTCCTTGACCATCTCTTTCAGCTTCTCCTCTGTCCTAGTCCAGTCCTCTCCCACCTCCTCTGGTATTCCAGAGATAACAAGATTATCCCTTCTACTTCGATTCTCCAAGTCCACCAATTTCTTCCAGACCACATCCCTCTCCTTTCTCACTCCTGAGACCTCATTCCTAAGTTGGTCGACCTCCTGCTCCAGCTTTACCGCTCTCTGTTCCCATCGTTCTTCCATGTCATGCATCGACTTCTGCAGATGAGCCACCTCCCTGGACATCCACTCATCGATCTTCCTGAAATCTGCAAACAGGCCCTCCATCTTCTCCATCACCTGAGCCATCATAGCTTTCAGCCCTCCTAAAGAACAGCTATCCTCTTCGTCACCTTCTCTACCATCAGAGCTGGTTTTTTGTTGCCTGCTACTCCCTGCCCCACCAGTTGCTCCAAGTTTGGCCTTGCTAGATATCTGACTTGCTATTCGATCAACCATGCCTCCACTCTCTTGGCAAAAAACATCTATTTTTGACTGGCCTACATCAACCCAATGGTATAGTACAGTGGTTTCCCACCTTTTACCAACTGCGACCCACTAAACATGTTTCCATGAATGTGTGACCCCCCCGCCACAATCCCCCTCCCTCCGGCCCCTTCTACAACTGACCCATTTCCAGAAAACATACACTCTGTACGGCCGCAAAAATGGTTCAATTGACACAGAAATTGCAAAAAAAAGTTGAACAAAGGCTCGCGACCCTGCCGGCGACCCCCTGGTTGTAAACCACTGGTATAGTGACTGAGTAAATTGTTAGGCCTATCGACTTTCTGAGAGCCGGACGATTCTAAAAAGTTTATTTCCGTGACACCCTGTAGATGAATTTTTCCCCGGGATTTAAATGCTTAATTTTGGCGCAAAGTTGTTCTTCATTAATATCACTCCTACATCAAATTTTGAACAAAAAGAAGGAAATAAACAGCCCAAAAACCTGCCAATTGTTGGTTCCCAGTTGTGCCAACTCAATAACATTTACTGACTGTATAGTGATGTAAACAACCTGCCAGTTGGCACAACTGGAAAACCAACAATATATACATTCCAGGCTGATTGGAACGTGGGGAGATTTGCACCCCTCCTTCTTACGTTCGATTCTACGCATTCGACGATAGTCAGTTTCCGACACTACACCGAAAGAAGTGCCTCGAAGACAGTGTACTGCACTTCCCATCTGTGAAAGCACCGCATGGGAAGTCAAGTATGTGGGACATTCACCGAATCAATTAGGATACAGTACCTGCGGCTTGCCGACCCTTTCATTCGTTGTTTTGCTTCTGGGTTTGAAGTCGGGGAAGTGACTAGAGACCCCGGAATTAATTCCTCAAGCTTGACCAGAATACAGATGGGATCATTGTCATCTGTTAGGTCGAATCGTAAGTTGCTGGGTTACGAACAAATTGATTCGGTGAATGTCCCGTATACTTGACATGAGCCACCAGCGCACCGCTGCGAGGGGGGGCAGGGAGGGTGGGTGGGGAAGGGGAAAAGGTCCGGCAGGTGACGATGACGGCGGGAGAGACGAAAAAAGCGACCTTCGCCCTCGGAGGTCAACATGCAACTGTACGTGTCCCACCCCCCATTGCGCAATGCTCGGAGCGGTGGCCAATCGGAGGCGTCATGGTAGCAATACGTCTTCAATACGTCGCAGCAACAACGGACGNAAATCAGAGGGCTCGGTCATAGTCCGCAAGAATTTTAATACAGTGTGATTATCTCGAATGGAAACCCAAACATTCCTCAATAACCTTTTAACTATGGTATGGTTCCCGATGAAAATTGCCATGTACTTACCTTGTATCATGCCAAACAAGGTCTGACTAAAGAATATACCAAAAGTGGTCCCCTCCAGCATCCAAAAAATTTTAAATGCGAGTCTGCATATTGCCGAAGACTCCTGCGTATTCCCGGCGGGGATTGCCCTCATCCCCGCCGGCCAGCCTATCTGGCTGGCGGACATCTCAAGGCAACGGGCCCGATGCCTTGAGATGCTATAGGTCTCTAGGTCTATAGGCCTCTATAGGTCAAATGTCACAATAGTTATTATGAATAATTCATGGGCACCAAAATTGTAGCGCTATGATTCATATTTACCTCGCTGGACACTGACAAGTGAGTAGTGAAATGCACTTTTTCGGGCTGCGCGGTTTTTGCACTGCCAGAAAATTAAGTCAAACTTATTTGGCCAGCACAATACCACATGCCAAGTTCAAAAGCAATAAAAAATAAAGGTGACCTCTGTGGGTGATCTCTCCTGATGATGATGATGATGATGATGATGATGAACATATAACCAATATTTTTAATGAAGCACACACTAATGAAGCTTCTGCAGCCAGTGAAAGGTAGAGTGACGTCAAAATGGGAAGCAGTGTCCTCAATTTTTTATTATTATAATTCTGACGCTCTGTCGAATGATCTGTCTACACACGTGAGCTGTGGAACACGATGTGCATCGGTTTTTACTACACTTTAAGCGCCAATGTTAATTTTTTCAGCGACCTCAACGTCCACTCCTTTGGCCAAGCCTTTCCCCCTCATGCGGCCGAAATTCATGGAGCACCCGCGGAAGCAGGCCATAATGATGTCCAGGAAAGACGTATCGGAGTTGTACACTGGACAGACGGGGGACTGGGACGTCCAGCTAAAGTTTCTGAAAGCAGCGAAAAATCAAGATTAGTCATAATTTAATACAAGGCCTGGTCTTCAGAAATGAACTATTCTGGCGGATCCTAACTTTAGGATGAAGGAGACCCCCACGGGCAGGGCGTAAGGACTGCTGTGCACCAGTTCTTCCATGGTTTCGCCAGAACTGGACTTCACCTTCCACATCTGTAGACCACGTTCTTCATCAGTTCCTACCGAACAGAATGCAATGTTATAATCCATACGATGCGACTTGAACGAAAAAGTGATTCCAAGTGAACCAAAAGAACAATGTTTTCAAAAACACAAAAGCGTTAATATGCAGAAAAAATGGCGGACAATATGCAGGAATGCTCGAAACACCTGCCTGGAACTGTGTTGTCCAAAATGATTGCCAGCAGGACCGACAAATCCGATGGAGAGGTCAAGATGTGGAAGGTCAGGTCGTCTAAGAACCACTGTCCTGTTGTGAGGTAAGCTTTTTGTGTCTTGTTCAACAGCATTTCCGGTAACGCCTGCGCACATAAGCAGTGAAGTAAAATACAAGTAAGCTTACCAGTTGGTAGATGGACTCGACGTGAACTCGAAATGAAAATATGAAAAGGACAGCTGAAGTAAATAAGTAACGGGCCCAGGAAAATTTACTAACCCATGCTTAGATTTAATCCTAATAATCCCCTGCAACATTACTACTCATTTATGGACCCTGCCTGCATACCAATTTTCAAGCACACAGAATCTTGCAGTTTAGTACTAACCATTGATATGGCCACGGTGATTCCTATGATGGACCTGTTGCGCAGTGAATTCATGTCCAGGAAGTAAAAGTAGTAGAGTGCTGTGGAGAAGGTAGGAATAAGCAGAATAGTATTTGGACACTTCAGGAGACTACTGACCTTGGGAAAGGTTGAGAATGAGGGTGACGCAGAAGATGGCGGTCAGCAGTGGGAATGGAATGGAGGTGAGGAAGTAGATAATCTTGGGCGAGCAGCCTGAGAGCATAGTGAGTACGCCCACGGCGAAACCGAACCGACGGGCACCCAGCCCGGTCAAGGTGACTACAGGTCCCGAGATCTTGTAGGCCCCGATAGCCCCGATGCACCCGAAGAGCCCGCTGATGGCGGCTATCAGGTTGTACACCACGGCTGACCGGTTGATTGCATCTGCCGGGGGGTTCGGTATCCCCATGTAGGAGGCGGCCAGGTTCAGAGAAAAGGTGCTCTCGATGCAGTTGGAGATTGAGTTCAGGAACAACTTCCACATGGACCTCATACCCGGGAATATGGGCGAACCGAATGCTCCTGTGGGGGATACACGTGCGGAAGAGGATGAGTTAACACAGTGGTCCAAGCATTTGAGTAGGTCGTTATCAAAACCAGGCTACCTTCTTTCAATCGAACACTTAAAAAAAAAAAAAAAAAAAAAACAGCAGCAGCAGCAGCAATTTCAGATATAGTGAGTCTCTTCACAGCGCAGGTTACCTTGCCCAATGGGAATTGGACCCGAGGTGAAAACGTTCCATATGCAGCGTGTTCCCGAATTCGTCTGACAAAATGGTGGTAGGGGGGTGCGTATGGCGAAAAGGCATGGCATGGGTCCGAAAAGCCGGCGACGCTGCGTCTAGACAGTGTAGACATCGACGATGTGTATCCTTACAAGTATGGATACTCCCGTGCATGCCTGCATTGCAGGTTGCCAGAATCAGGTGGTTGAGCAATGATCTGGTGGTGCGAGTGCCTGGCCCCGCAACCAGCAATGCAGGTATGTACGGGGCTATCCGTACTTGTCAGGATACACATCGTTGACGTCAATGTCATCGTCGACCTTTCGAACCCATGCCATTCTTCTTCCATACGCACCTCCTACCACCCGTATCATTTTGGCAGACGAATTCGAGAACACGCTGTATTGGGAATACAAATTTAGCATTGAGTAACCAGGAATTAACACTTTTGAAAAAGTAAGGTACCCTGGTTTTGATAATGACCTACTCAATTTTGCTGGGAGCTGGTCAGGAAAGGATTTGATCATTGCCTGGAACAGGGAAACTTATTGTGGGTATGTCCTTCGAATCGTCTGCTGGAGGGCCAATAATATCTCCTGCTTGAGTGACGGTGTCTGTTGGGACAATCCAGCCACCAACGTTCCAAGTCAGGTATCCCAATGACGTTGTGATGAGTATCTAAACAATAATTAATTTTAATAATGTTGACCAAGATCAATACACTATTTGTACAGTGCTGGACATAATTATTAGCAGTCCCAGTTCCGCCAATGCCAAAAAACAAACATTTAGGGACTGCTAATATGTCCAGCACTGTAGTGTACATCATTTTTAGAATTGAGGCCGTGATTGAGTTACAACGTGCGGCGGAAGCGAAGTTTTTGACTCATCATTTATTAAGACTCCAAATATGGATTCTGTATTATTTTGAAGTTTGATGCCAATTATTCCAATGGGCTACACTTTGTAATCGGGAAGCTGCAAGTCAGAGCTACGACACATGATTAAATTCGGCCAAACTACTAAAAATGTGTGCAGTAACAACTACTGTTTAATGACAAGCAACGTAGTTGGTGTCAAAAATAATACAAAAGCAATCGGGGACAAGTATATTTCTGATCACCACGTATAATCCATGTCAGAACATAATCGGGCATATAAAATAATCAAGGCACTTTACAACCACCAATGGCTGGTGTGCTGAGACAGAAATACAAATGTTCCCTTAACCATCACGCCTTGCTAGAGTGCTGGTGGTCATACAGCGGCAGAGTACGTTTGTTTCAAACTGTTTCGACATACACGCAAGTGATGTTCGTTTCTGAATAAGTTCTTACTAACGCCATATCCCAAAGTAGGATGCTGTTACAGTAGTTTATTTCTGGCCGTAGTAAATAGGTTTCATGCACCCGAGAAGGAAGCGAGTTTGTTTATGCCAGCTGGTGGGCACAAGCGCAAATTAAATAAATGCCGGTAAAGTCCCTTTGCGGAGAAAGAATTTAACGTTGAAGAGAAGGAAAACGCTTTCGTAAAAACTGATTATGTAAACGCAGTTAGGGTGTTTCCTGTAACTCTGTAAAGACTTGCAGGAGTAATAGAGGAGACCACGACAAGTATTTTTGTCATATAGGAACCCATGTCCGGAAACGCCATCTAGAGGGGGTTCATAGACGAGGAACGGGTGCACTCAGACGCTTCACGCAGGAGGGGTAGGCGAGCGGACTGTTTTGTTGATAGATGGCGCGCAGTAGTTGCCAGGTTCGTTGTAAGCAAACAACGACGCGATGAACCATAACCTGGAAACAACAGAACCGTTGTTTACTCTCTGCTCGTCTCCTAGGAGGCGGACTTCAGTTGCTAGATGGCTCTGCTGTTGCCAGGTTATGGCACATCGCATCGGTGTCTACTATCCGAGCGCCATCTATCAACAAAACAGTCCGCTCGCTAGCTAACGCCGCCGCCCGCCTGACGCGTCTGAGCGCACCCGTTCTTTGTCTATGAACCCCCTCTTGATGGCGTTTCCGGACACGGTTGACGGTTTCATATGTCAAATATGTTTGTCTTGGTCCCCTCTATTACCCCTACAAGTTTTGTCGGTTGAATTCAGAAACTCCCTGTATAAATCCCCCTGACGAGGATATAGGAGGGTATAGGAGGAGGAGGAGGAGGATGGAAAAGATTTCGCACTTCCCAGCGTCACAGAGATCTCGGAGTTACACCGTTTGATTCCTTGCAAATCGAGTACATTTTAGTATGTCTTCTGGAAAATGTCGCTTATATTTCGTTGTTTGCGAGACATATTGAAATTTTTCGGACTGTTATTTATTTTCATTTGTTTTGGCGACGCACGGATAATCTGCACCCGGATAATCGGGAGTTCAGTGTAGTCCTACTCGAATAATCAAAATAGGTTGTAACGCTATAGTGAGGTACGTGGGGTTTGAGGACAGAGCGGTGAATTTATTACGGTTATAAATAAGCGTATTAAAGTAGAGCTGCCTTCAATGCCCCCATGTACCATTTAAAAAATCGTTACCGAAAACATGTAGAAGATTCGAACACGTCTGACACGAAACCCTTCCTTGGGATGGGGAACCATCACTGGAATGTGGAAGTGGCCGAGTATGAAGGCAACGAATCCTAGTACGCCGATGAACCTGAAACAGCATTTAAAATGTCGTGAATAAGCATACAATGAAGGCCTCCAAGTTGTAATATGATTATGATGGTGATGAGTGCAGCCGCAGCAATCAGCCTCTCCACAGAAAAAAAGCATGTGGGATGAACCCTACTAAGAAACACAGAAGCAACAATCAAGGCCACATTTACTGTTGTCGTGACTGCCATTTGCAGGCTGAAATAATCTGTAACTTCTTCGTCTAACACTCTACACCATCATGTTGCACTGGGGCCTATATGAGTGTATCATTATCACCTTGTACTGTACGTATGTATGCCATTGCACGACGCCATATTTGTCAATATGAACGTGAATCCGATACCAATTACAGTACAATATGGTTAATGCATATTTTGCGTTGAAATATCTGGACTCTAAAAGATATATAGATTAAAAGATAATGGGCTGTTCTTCCATAATAATTGCAAGTTGACAGAGACATGAATACATGATGTCTTACATGAACATGAAGTAGGTGTTGCTTCCGTCCGTCATTTTCCCGATTTCACTCGAGGTTTTTGCTGAATGTATGATTAGAAGAAGCGACAACACCAGTGGAGAGAAGGCCTTCTGAAGCAAGCCCACCAGACCTGCAATAGAAGTGATGAATATTAACAACCAATACAACGCTCCGATTTGCTATTTTGTCGCCAACGGCTCGTGGCGCCACCAGTACGACACCATTAATGTCTAGCACTAGACGCACATTTCTCGGTCAATTTACCCCCCTTCCCTTCCCGATTTTATTAGTGCTTGTTTTCCTCTTGCAAGCAATGTTTTATCTCTTCAATTCCCATTGAGCCTGTTTATCTAAATGCTCAAAGCTCGATAAACTGTTCAAAGCTACAGACCGTCTCATCACGTGACCCTTGTTCGGATTCAATTCATGAAAATGGGTTTCTTTCATGAAAATAACTAAGAAATGCCAATATTCTCGCTGAGACTTGAAACCCCCCGAACATAATGCACTGACGCAACTTCCCACTAATATATCTTGACTCTTCCGTGGATCTGTTGCTATCTGGTAACAGAAAGTTTCTAATTCATCTGACATAACTGATAACATAATGACAAGAAGGCATCTACCACCCCACAATACGCGACTTCATTTTTGCATCATGTCGCTGCTGTTCCCGTGGAATTACCTTTAACGCAGTCCGTAAGGGGCCCTATCCTCGGCGAGAAAAACACATGATGTAGCCTAATATAAAACAAGATTGCCAAATCACGCGAGCGTAATAATTCAAGTATGCCTTTTCTCATTAATTTTGGGCAGCGGCAATGAGGCTGACAACATTCTACGTCATTATTGTCGGATTTGAATCGCATAGTGTCGTATACATGTTGTCATTGATGTGACGTTGGACATTACGTCCGAAATACGGAGTTCTTCATTCTGACATGCACCTAATATAATTTTAACTCAAACGATCCGGTTGGGTGATTTATCCAGTGACGTCATCGTCAACCCAAAATTCGACTCAACTACGCAGAACCGATTATTATTTGGTCAGGCGTTTAAAGCCGTTAAAAGTTTAAACCAACTGTTTTTCGAGTGTATACCTAGGACTCCCCAGATGAAGCGCATGATTCCGATGGATATCACGACTCCTTGCCAGATGTTCATGCGGTGTCTGAATCGAGACTCGGCGATGTGATGAAGCGTGGGGTTCAACCTCAGGGTGTCACAGGGGGTGGCATTGAAAGGGCCGTCGAGTGATTCAGCCTCGGCCAGCACCACCTGATTGTTGCCACCCATTTCGCCGAGGAGCGGCCCTAATACGACAGGCAACCTGCATGGACCAAATTCACGTCGAAATATTTTGCTAGTAAGCTTATATACAGCACTGTACTTGTGACGGCGGCGATCCACTCACCTGCTTCCGATGAAGTTGTCCACCAGCATCGCGAATCCCGAGAATAAGAACGTAGAGGATGTGTATTGCATCATAGTGGTGATATCAGGAGGACACATGAACTTATTGATGAGGCTGAACACAACATTATAAGTCATGGCACTAACGATAAAGCCCTGAAATAACCAGGCAATAAACATCATGTTAATATAACCGCGTCATTACAAAGTGAGTGAAGTCGATTCACCTGAAATCCCGCGAGGAGCGTGAAGATAAATGATGCAGAGTCCTCAAAGTTGTAGAGAAGAAATCTTTTCTGTCCATCGATGAGATAAGCCGCTCGTGCACTCTTGTGGGTGTCAACGCTCGTAATGGATCTCTGGTCCGCCTAACAGGTTCGGGTGAAGAAACATGTGTCGGTAATCATCATCACGCAATGGAATCTTGATTGGTACCAATCAAGATTCCAGAATTAGTTCATAAGTGACAGAAGCGAGACTTTTAAGAGCAAGGAAGAGACTTGTACTGTGTTGTGATTATTATAATAAGCCTGTGTGTTAGCATTAGTCCAAACTTTTTCAGATGCGTGTTTGTTATTTTAACAAATGAAGGCAGTTCTTAGGATTTAAGTGATTTATTCTACTCCCGGTAGCAATTAACACTTGGTGTCTGGTTATTGCTTCGTAAGCTACGCTGCTTTATTCCAGAAGGATACTGATGTATCCAGTGACTTACAGAATCTTCGGATACCACAGACTTCCTCATGATGGCTGCTGGTGTGACGAATGCCCACCGACAATCAAGATTCTCGACGAGAGACAAGAACCGTCATCTCCCGGGAGACGCAACAGAGCTTCCAAGAAAACGCACTGTGGCATATTATTGCCATTGTCGACTGTGTAGAACTTGAACTGACAGTGAGTCTTCAATATTGTTGACGTGATTGTTGAACTTTTGTTTGGAGGCTGTCAAGGTGGTCTCGGTCACAGTGGGCCGCCACTATCAGTTACTCATAAGTCTCGGATCAGGTATAATAAAACCAGTGCGGGCGAGGTTTATAAGCTCATCTCGGAATAAACATGCCTGGGAGGGGGGAAAAGTGCACCTCAAGCCAGGGAATGTGGTGGCTCGACCAAGTTCAATTTCCTTTAAAATTTATTTATTTATTTATTTATTTATTTATTTATTTATTTATTTATTTATTTATTTATTTATTTATTTGATATCCCGTGCTGGAGCACGGTCAGGATCGCCGGCCCCGGGACTCGAACCCAGGACCTCCCGTTTAGCAGTCGGCCGTCTTATCCACTCCACCAACCTGCTTCGTTATTTCCTTTAAAATATTTATACAGATATACTGCATATGGCCGATACACTTTGAAATCCGTAGTTTCCCGCTCTGCATGACAAAACGAGTTTGAGTTACAGAGTACGTTAGCCTACTGCAATTTTTATCTTCCCTTAGAAGTCACACTCTCCACATAATTTCATTTTTTTAAAGATAATGAATAGACTACTCGTAACTACACTACTACACGTCAGCATCATTTCATGTCATAATATGATACGTACGGTATATTTGGTTTCCACCAGTAATACGGGCGCATCGAATTTTTTAGTGAGGCTCCAATTGTGAATGTCGCCCTGCACAGGGGGAATCTCCTCATGTAGAATTGCGCGACAATAATTCTGCAAGAAACTACGGGAAATGTATAGACTACAATCTAACATATCTTGGGGATATGTATATAGACTGTGGTAAGCTTCTTATCGTATTTACTCATCCATTCACTTGTGCAAGTAATAAAATGTCGATTTTATCCATTTTCATTATCACGTATTCAAATTATGTTTACGAATATGCTCTATTACATGCCTGTTCGTTTTCAAAAAAATCTGCATATCTTCGTCAAGGAGAGGAATAATAATTTCGTACGTGTTGTTCCTAGATTGTTGTGAAGAAATGCGAGATAATAAATTTCGAATTTTCTCGGGAAAATGCTATCAGTATGCTCTCAAAATCGATTATTATCTCTTATTGCTTCACAGCCGTCTATAGGGACTCAACATACCAAATACAGCTAGGGGAGGACTTGTGTAGCCTGCCATAAAAATCAATGGTTGTCTCACACATTGGGAGACTCTTTTTATCTTGTGGATGCTTTTGGATATTTTAGTACTCATTATTAAATTATTATTTTGTTGTCCATCTGAGGCCGAAAATCCGGAGTGCCAGGAGGAGCAAAATAATTTTAAAATGTGAGAGTTGGAAATGTGCGTATGGATTCCTACAGTTAGATTAGCTTCAAATTAGAAGCAATTATCTCTCCCTCCCAACCTCCCCTCCTCACAAATTGATCGAATTATATCAGTTATAATACCCATTGCCCCTGAAGTGCATGAATCTGCATTTATCTTATATCTAATCAAAACATTGCACCAGCATGAGTTGGTTCATCAATGAATTATGACTTCCATGTACATAAATAAAAACGAGTTATAAATTACTATCATTGCTCTTCTAAATATGACCATCAATTCGTATACTTTTGTGTCACACTTGCTAATTGTTTTTACTCTGATGAATTGTGGAGTGATGTGATGCTATTGATCTCTATTTTATAAAGTAGATGGCGCCAAAATAAAATAGTGCATTATATTTCTCCGACGAACAGTGCTGTTCCATCTGGCGTTCCTTCTTCCAACTCTTGTCGTGTGTCTGGACCCGCTGGATGGAGCAAGTTCTGTGAAACTGCTGCTGACATTTTTTTAAATACTTGTAAGAAACATAACACGAATGTACCATTTACACATGCCTTGTAATTTGCACAGTAACACTTGTTGCAAGCGCATTTTATCACATATTGAACATTCGCACATCACAGTCCAACCGTATAATTCAACGATGACAAGTTGGCATAATCCGGCACCAAATTTGCCTGGAGGACGTTTTTCATTGTTATGGATTCGCCATCAGGGGGCCTGCGAGAACAAATAGCGTGATCGCATTTTTAAAGTGCGTTAAATGCAAAAGTAGCAATGCGGGAGGTTGCCCCCATTGCCATCTGGCGGGTGTAATCTATGGCTTGGACGCCATTCAGCCCAGGCTTGAGCGTTCAATACTCGTGGGCAGTCAGCCTGTTAGAATGGATGCAGATGCTGCAGGACCTCTCCCTAGGTCGCTCATTGACCGCATCAGGTCATTTTTGTGACATGATATTCAAGCCGATTATGCACCATTTCATTTGGATGGAATAAGGCTCGTTGGGCAATTATTATCAGATATGTTGAAGATTGTGTTGTGCATTGTACATAGTAGTGAAATATGCAAGCACATTAATTGAGGTCGGATACTTCGTGCTAGATTTTATTTCCGCTTACCTGCTCTACCCACAGGCAGTCGACCGCATTCCAGAGTGTATATTTGCATTAAACGATCTGCAGAGGTTACATCCGAATGTAGGCTATACTGAAGTACCAAGTGCTCTGGTAAAAACGAGCGCTTCATTTTTAAGCATCATTCATTACTACAGTATAACCGTACGCGTTTTAAAAATTGCAAATGGAATCAATGTTACTTTGTGCATGGTGTCTGTCAGGAAGCACTTCCTGGCTGGCGAATTATTTCAGCAAAATAATGTGAGGTTTGCACTAATACGACGACTAAATCAATCAGATCACGTTAACCGTATTGGCGGCGCAATTTGAACAAGGCCAGATGACACCCGGAATTTGTGGTGGCAGTGATCAAATCCTGCCCTGCACCAACGTGTAAAGACCACCAAATCCCAAACCGGGCCAATTTCATGGTACACGAACAATGGGAGTGTTTAATTAACGGGATTACCCTAGGCCCAGACTTTGCCTGTAGCCTGCACCAAGAAGGGGCGTGGTCATGGTAGGGACAATTTTTTGTTGTTGGCCACGGGGCGTCAATTTCGCCTTTGTTACCACAATTAGTCGACTCGACGTAAACAACAGGAAGAACACATGTCGATTTACTGTCTTATCATAACGCCATAGAGAGGTGTAGCAAGTGGCCAAAAGTTCAGCTTGAAATAAATTTATTTGTTTGTGGCATATGACGTAATTTTTTAAATAATTTGTTAAATCAAATAATTCATTCATTGGCTATTTATGGCACAAAAAGAATAACACTGGCTATGCCAACAACATCAGATATTTCTCACGTATTGAAGACGTTAATTAGCCTACCTTGACTCAATGTCTGTCTAGTAACACACCCCACGTGTTAAAATTTCATCATCACAAGAGCCTGGAGGGTTTCTCAGAATTAGTTCATAATGCAGAATCTCAGAACTTGCATGCTCTTCTGCCTAAAATGTTTGGCAACAGTTTGCTCTTCGATCTGGTCTCACTTCCTAAGCCTCTCTGGGTGTGGCTCAATAATAACACTTCATAGTGTTCATATGGACAATTAAATATCTCCCATTTACAATACTGACAGTATTTCCAACGTCTTTGATTTAAAAAAAATTGCAGTCCAAGACTCTGGAAGACAGCCACCAATTTTAATTGTCGATTGTGACTTTTTCCCAACGATCACTTGTGATTTTAATTTTGGGCGATGCGAGTTAAAAGCGAAATAAGTAAGAGGTTGACTGATTGCTGGTGTTTGTGTTCTGTGTTCTTGACGTCTCCATCCGGATTGCAAAGTGACATTGTATTTGCATAATTCACGTTTTTCCGTGGGAGTAAAAGGTGCAAGAAAAAGTTTCTTGAAGGTCTCCGGTCGAATAATATTCATTCCTTTTCCGAGGCCCCGATTCCCTTTCTCATTATGCATGCATGAAGTAATTTTCTCCAACTCATTTCCGCTGTATCCTCTAGCTGCTCTTTTGATTTTTTTTTGTCTCCTTTTGTCACCCGCCTCTTTCCTTCCGTCCTTGTTTGTCCCCCAACATTATCCGTTTCCTACTTTGGTTATCCAGGTCCCCAGAGTGCAGAATTACCTCGTGTCATCTGTCACCCACTGCCTATCTTCAAAATTATGTATGCATGTCTTCACATTGTCACCAACAAATATCGCTGGAAGCTTTGCAAGAATCAATTTCAAGAGTCGGCCAGGCGATTAAATACGCATAATGCACTACCGGTATATGAGAGACGAGGACACTTTTTCAGACACACTTTTGCCCTCCCGGCACTCTTTTGTCGCTTGTTGTGAAAGAAAGCGTTACGAAGCGACTGAGCCTTCTTCCATCAAACTGGTAAAAAGTTTCGTCATTAGTAGGGATTTTCCTGCATAGAGCTACAGCTTTTCTTTGGTGCTTGGAAAAAAAAAGTGTCGTCTGAAAAGGTTGACGAAGTAGGTGAGATTCGCAAATGGTTACCTTCCAAGAAATTGAATGGGACTGCTTGTGATTTGCGTTTATTTTGAAAAAGTGTAAGCGTCCGGAATGAATTAATGCGCTCGATCCTTTTGTTAGGACGCTATTTTTTAATATGAATGCCGGCAGTCACATGCAGTAGGACTCTATTTCCACATTCTGTTCTGCAGGGCGTTAATAAATAATAACAACCTAGCAGGCGGCACAGTGCAATATTGATTTTAAAAGCTGCCTATCCGGCCTGGCGGGCTTGTTGTCACGAAGTTGCGAACATGCGCGCACTTGCCCGAATTTTTACTGCCACATAGGGCCATCCATCAAATTTGATCGACGTCAAAGTCGGTGTTTTTTTCTTCAAGGTTGCACTAAAACCGTCAGTGTACAGTAGACTTGACATTCATCCCACGCTTTTCAAAATTAGGATCTCCACCTCTTCCTTTTGTCAATTGACAAAGTTAAAGGCTAAAGATCAGCACACCGTGAACGAAACTTTTCTAGTGTACTGTGTAAACGTACATTGCATTCAGGATCCGGCGATGATTTTGTCTGGACCATTGTGCAAGAGTGACCTGTGGTATATGTTTGTTGGTTGGATGGAAATCTGCAACCGTGGGTTTAATGGGCGTGGAATTTTGTTCTCATCGCCATTCGTGGCCTAAGCAGGCCTTGCGGCGAAATGTTGCGCACGTTTCAAGGCGGCGCAGCTCCTCCCGTAATCTAATTTTGTTTCTGGAACTTTTGTGACGACGGCTAAGGTTGGAATAATAATCGAGAGGACGGACGGGCCTGCTGGTTTTGCTCTGGCGCCAGGTGCTTGCTGCTGCAGCAAGGAGGAAACTTGGTCTTCCCATCATCTCACACCCTGCTATTCGATGGATGAATTCCCTATCGCCTCCCTTTGCATCGGCGATAAATCTCTACTGACGTGACACTGACATGGTGGATTCTTTCAGTTGGATTACAATTTAACACAATTTCGTGCACAATCCGACACTTATATCTGAGGAGCTCCCAAGAAAAATCAGCTACTGTATATCCTACCGTGGGAAAAAATTACTTTGAAATATCATATGCCATATAGGATTCGTTGTCCTCTACCTAGTACCAAAATATGGTGGAGCAGATCCATCTAGAAGTGTGTGTAAAGTGGCTCCAAATATGGGTGTCCTAAGCAAAAACAGCTAAATCCAAGCCGTGAAATTCTTTTGTTTCATGCAAAAGCAGCTTGATCCAAGTTTGTGTGCATATCAAGCCGCTCCAATGCGACACATTTTTTTCATAATGTTAAATGTGTTACATTTAGTTTTTTTCGTATCTATATGAAACGTATACATGAGACTGTCTCATGAGTGATTGAATCAGCATTTTAACACTCTCCATATTATTGTTAAAAAATAATTTATGTGGAAAAAACACCTTATTTCAAGCAAAACCAGCTATATCCAAACTGACCTCCAAAGTGGCTCACTAACAAGCCACGATTTTCACAACTTACATTAAAAATGCATAATAAGGCCATCTCATGAGCTACTATCAGCTACTTTCAGTTTGCAACCGTTTCCAAATGACAAGTTTTTCTCCTCTCCTGTACAGTTTCTGTATACTATACTGTATACTCTACAGTTTCCTGTACAGTTTCTTATGGACTTAGCTGCTTTTGCTTTCGAGCTCCTTCTGGTCCTTGTCTACAAATTACGACGGTTGCAGGTTTCTGAGAGGTCACCGATAATTGCATACTTACGCATTATAAGATGTGTACTCTCAGGTTTCTGTGGCTTCAGTCCTTTGATTATGTCAGGCCCCTAATGTGTGCATGGTGGTAGAGTCCTGCTATGGTAATAAGCCAGCTTTGAAGCAGTTTTGGGAAGCTTAGTGACCTGCACGGTGGAGCATGTCACCTGTTATGGGATTATTTCCTGGCCAGCTTCTCCATCCTGCAAGCTACCTTTGGAACTGTCTGTGCCGTATCATCATAAGTGGTGCCAGATAAATTCAGTGCTAATTTTACTTCGACCAACTTACACTAATTAGCTTTATCTTGCAGTGCAATGACATTGATGTTCTTGTTCTTGGTTAGTGTATAAGCGGTATCACTGCCAGTTTAGATCGCTTCACTAGTAATATTGCCAAGGGATATGCTTGTTATACACCGAAGCACAACTTGAGAGGAAACGCTTCGCCTCCCTAAGTGGATTCATATTTATGAATTCTGATCGTCAAAGCACACTTTATAGCTTATTTATTAGCGTTGTGAGCTCCGTATCGGTTTGTAACTACTTTTCCCCCGGAAAATCTTCGAGAGGAAAAAGTGTTGGTAGAATTAATTCCGTCGGTACGTATCTCCATCACCCCAGGCTCCCCTCATCTCCCAGATGATTCTTCGGGCAATTAAATCGCATTAATTAAGGTGCCCTGTACCGCCTCTCTCCGGAGCGATCCTGCGCAACCACCAAGAAGTCTCCAGTTTCCTCCTCATCCCCCCTCCTCACCCCATTTCCTCCCATCCACCCACACCCCCTGGGGATTAGTTGTTGGGCAGGTTCCAATGTTTCGAAGCATATATAGCCCTGGTTGGAAAAAAGAGAAAGAGGAACCGGAAATCCTGGGCGAAGAATAAAACCGGAGAGAATTAGCTTTGGGGGGATCCAAAGTTGGGGGCTCCCGGAAAACTTCTGGAGCTCTCTTGGTAGTAAAATGTTTGGCTCCTGTTATTGGAGCAGACGAATCCGGACCTGACCGCTTCCAGACAGTCGTGAGCAGAGCCTGAAATTTTTTGGCAAAGTTATGGGCCGGGATATACGCACCAGTTTGTTTACTTTTTGTCAGGGAATGTACGATATAGCGAGACACCAACGAGAGAGCTTGGATTTGTCGAAATTTGGGGTGGAAAAAAATACACTGTCATGTACCGCTATAGAATTTCGAAAGGAAGCAGCCTGCACCATCTACTGATTTCCTTCCCAACTTATATTAGCAAAACACAACTAACAACGGGCATTTATGACTAGTTTAATTTGTATGAATTTGGACCGATGAGTAAAGGGAAGGGTTATGTAATCGCTGAAATTACCCCTCTTGGTGTCCAAGTTTGGACCCCACTTTAGTCTCCGCCCATGCCTGCGACGCGCCTTTTGCTGATCTCCAATTGATTTCATTAGTATGCCATCTTGGATGGCAGGGGAAATTTTTTTTTAAAAAAGATTTGGCATTTCATCCCACAGAGGCGGACTTTGAGTGGCGCGCAATTATGAAAAAGGCTCTCGGACACGTCTCCCGGAAATTAGTCTCTTGATGAAGGCGTCGCATCGTGTCCCCCCCTTTTTTTTGAACCATCGATTCTTGAGGGACATTGCCAATCTGCAGGGACTTTGGAACCGGTTTCTGATAATTGGATTCACAGCAGGACCTTTCCTTTCTTCATCAAAATGTTTGAAGTATGGCGAGTAATTAAAGGGTTCGCATAACTTGATTTTTATGAAAACACTGTGGCTTATCTGCCCTTTCTGGCACGCGCAATTTAAACTTGGGAGTAGTTCAAAGCTGCGGATTTCCAGCCTGAAATGCTTAATCCAACTAGGTATGCGTAATCTGACCCGAAACTGATGCCCACGTCAGCTCCCATGGACCTGAAGATAGCAGCTTATTTTGCACCTGGTGAATTCTTCTGGGGAATTCAGACCTTTTTTTTGTTCCTGCACGTGTTCAGTTACTCTCCGGTGGTCCTCGTGTAATTTGCTGGCTATATCGATTGCTTTGTGCGGACCGGAGAGATTGTGTTGTCCATGCTATTCATGCAGTCTGCGGAGCTGCTGATCCTCTCGCATTGACAGATGACACACAAGGGCTCAGGTGATGGCGACCTCCGCGACCAAGTGGGAATTAGCGAGAGGGTCTTCTCGCATACATGCGGCTTTAAAATTGCAGCGGATTCGGGGCCGTCTGAATAATAGAAAAGGGACTGCAGTTTGAATTTCAAAGTTGGAGCTGAAGTTGACAGGGAATCCCGTGTAATATCCTTCAAGCTCCGTACCCTCCCAATAATGACTACCGTACATATTCAGATGGGATAGTTCGAAGAGGATCTGCATTAAAAGTTGGATTGCTGCCGTTACTCTATAGGACGAGTGCTTGCTGCATATTATGATAACGGGAGGCACTCACTCACTTATGGGATGAAAGCTACAAATTGACTCTTTCTGTGGGAGGAAAAGAGATGGGATCCCGGCTTGCTAATGAACGCAGAAAGGAGCGCATATATACCCGCGATGCCTGCTTTAATTAAAATTGATATATAAAGCTTGCCAAAACCTCGTCACTAAAGAATAGTGCGGCCATTGCCCTTTTGTCTTCCGCACCAAACTCTGCAGCATATGCCGGGCCCAGATGAAGGCAATTTGAATCCAGATAATTACACTCGTTTTAACACGATTTGTCAGATGATTTAGGGGAAAAAATATGTCGAATAGTATATATATGTATCCCTTTCGAAGTGAAAGGACTATCATTATGTAGGAAGACTCTATATAAATGCCAGTTTCGCTAGTCTCATCTTCCAGCTTGCGAACCAGCAGGCGGCGGCAGAAACGGAAATCGATTCCTGAGGATCGGTTATAATTAAGTTAGCACCGAGGCAATAGTGGCCAATATCCTCTCGTTTATCCGCGTCTCGACGACAGGACCGGGGCAGGCTGGTTTAGACTTGACTGATTGATCCTCTTCCCACTTATCCCTTTCCCATTGGAAATCCAAGCTGCTGCGTTGTCCGCACCATTGATGGCGTTTTCATGCTGACGTTCCCCCATTTCAATTGGGGGAGACTCAAGATACGTAACATCATGGTCACTAACATTAGCGCTGTGAAACAGGTTTATAAAAATGCCTTTGTGCCGCCATATAAAACCCATTGAATAGCTGTCCCGTGGCGTTTTGGGGACGGTTTATGGTTCCCCGGATAGCTTGCAGGGGCGGGGGTATCTGTCGTTTCGAGGGAAATGGGTGAATTATGTTATGGGAAGGATGGGAAGATGCATGTAGGACTATGTTTCTCGTCCAACCTGATTACTTGGATTTGTAATTCATAAGTGCTGAGACGACTTCATGTCAAATCTAATCACAAACTGGCTCGTCACCAGGATCACCTTTCACACCAGACTACCCAATATATTTGTCAACCCCTATGAAGAATTGTCAAGAGTGAGAGGGATATATATATATATATATATATATATATATATATATATATATATATATATATATATATATATATATATATAGAAAAAAAGATAGCCCTACCATTTAACTTTGGATGGGACATACCGAAACTCCATTCCCCAGGACAGGATTTATGAGTCGGAGGGAAATGTGCTGCCCGGAGAAAAGTTTGGTGGGAAGCATCCAAAACGGTCCAGATTGGGATCAGTCGTAGGAGACAGAAAAAAAAGAAGAGGACCTTGTCGGTTTTAATACGAAGAAGGAGACGTGATCAAGCATGAGAGTTTGCAAGGCAGGTTCTAGTGTACCGTTAGCAAAAATTGTGTGCAACAGAGACAAAAAAGTGCAAAAAACTCCCCTTTGTCTGGCGGCTAAAATCGATAGGTGGGGCTGCAGGCAAGGGAACCATGCAGCCAGAGAGAGAGGCAGAGACCGCTATTATTCTAGAACCAATGGCCAGTTTGGATCTCATCCCAATGGGCCATTTTGCCTTTTCTGGAATTTTCTAACCTGGCAGAAAGGAAGGTTCCGCGAACTAAAACCGCACCCTCCGCACACCCCCCACTTTCCATTTAATCTTTTATTCGCGAGGAACTCTCAAGATTTCCCAACGCGCGTCACTTTAGGAGCAGCCGAATGCGAATTTCCAGGAGAGATCCATCAGATTTCCGAGTAACCAATGAGAATTATTGCAAGTGCATAGAGAGGAAGGTGTCCGGACCCAAAGTTTCGGGAGGGCACAAAGGGCAATCTTTTTATCCAATTAATCCGGGACCTTTTCCATGGCCGGTGGATTGCTATCTCCAATTAGGCGCGCCTTGATAAGAACGTCTTATTTCCTCTAATGCCAGAGTCTCGGAAGACGTCTTCATTGTACAGGCGACCTTGGCAGTGAGATGCAGTCGGGAACAATTCGTGGCCAGGTTCTCCTGTAAATTTTAGACACATTACCCGGGAGAGTAGGAGTGGTGCACTGGCGCGAAATATTAATGTGAAGTGCACCAAGACCCACTTATAGGGCCGAGAACTTGGTGGAAAATTATGCGGATTTTATTTATGTAAAATGTATCGTAAATACAGCCTGAATTACACGGCTGGCTGCTTTAAATGATTACTTTCACGAACCTATTCAGAAGTAATGTTAACACCCACACTGTGCATGTTATGAGGAGATATTCTTATGTAAATTGCTGCTTGCAGGTAACAAAGCACTGATTTACTGTACTTTCAGAGGATATGCACGCACAGGTTGGTAAAAGCTACAGTTGCATGTGGCTGAAGTACTGAACTGAAAGTGACACATGTTAACGCATTCTGAGCCGTGCAATAAATTATAGAATTATGTCCAGCCGAGCCCGACATTTTCTTGGAAGTGCACATGGTGGAAAACTATACAGTGCCGTGGATGCTTTTATGGAGTTGATGTGTAAAAGTCATAATAGGGAGCGACCGCAATAAAGCCCGGGAAGAGTGGGAAATTTAAACTTTTATTACCTCGGAATTAGTCACGGTGTGCATTGTAGGAAGCCAGTTACTGATACCCACTTAAAATTTAGTGCGCAAAATTCTCATTAAAGGGAGGCGGAAGGGGGTTGGGGGCGCAACAAATAATTCATAGTTCTCTGCAGGTTACCTTCCTGCTTATAATTTCTTAATCAGGTTTTCTGGGCATGATCACCTACCACCCCGACCAGACATTAATTCTGCAGCGAATACCCCCACTTTCTGTTGTCGTGAGCTCGGGTCATGATCGAGGCTTAAATGGGGCAAACAATTTACCACTAGGTAACTCTATGATCCGGAAATGACGAGCGAAAATGTATATCCGCCATGTAAAACTGTAGAAGCATATAATTAATGCCTAGAATGTACCCCCTGCGAGAAAATTCCGCTGACAAGAGCAGCCTCTTCTGAACCGCTGAAATTGCCGCAGTGCGTAGCTGGGCCAGGCGTATATCTGACGCAATTATCTCTCCCAAAACGAGGCTTTGAATTCAAGGTGAGGCCCCATTTCCACTTTTTTGTGGATAGTCGAAACCACTGGGCAGCTAGCGTCCTCCCTTTAAAATTAATCACTGTCCCATTTAACATTTTTTTTTTCTTCAGTTCCTCGAGGGAGGTGGTATGCGAGTAGGATCGTCCCTAGTGATTGCGGGCGATGTGAGGCGACAATGAATTTTCCTCTGGTGTTGACCCCATTTCGCAGACTATGGCGCAGAAGACGTATCCCATTGCAGTCAGACGGGAGAAATCTGGCGAGGAAAGCCAGATCCGCACCTCACTCTTTTTCTCTCTCTCTCCCTCCCTCTCCTCTTTTCTCTCCGGAGCACTCTCTACTTCTCCGCAGTTTCCTCCAGGGAGGTCTCGTCATGACGTGAGAGACCCTGGGTGTTAACGTTTTCCTCGCCCATTCTTTTGCACCCACTGAGCCTCTCTGCCTCGAGGAAACGCGGGGGCTCCCAAGCGATACATACATAGGGAAGAGGTGCCTCGTAGCATAATGGATGCAGAGGTGGGGAAAAGTGCATGGTTGGAACATGCGTGGCCGGGCATATAGCTTTGTTCAAATACACACACAAAAAGTCGGTTCTGTTAGTGGCGGCGGGGTTTTGGTATGGAAATAATGATAGGGCACGCCCAAGTCTGCCTGACCAATGTTATGCTTTGAAGCCACGGTCCACAGGCATTGTCCCAGTGTGTATTAAATTTTGATAGCCTGTGATGACAGCCCTTTGTAGGTTTGGGAGTATAGGTATCTTTCCTCTCCGAAGGTGACACATAAGAAACACCTTCGAGTTTTGATGTGTGAGCGGGAGTGTGTATTAATGGGAACCGTTAGAACAGGGGCCATTAATGCCATTTTTCAATTTCTTCTCAAGTGTGTACATGGATGTACAGCCCACTTTGTTCCGGAGGATGGTGTGACAAAGGTGCAACCCGGACCTCGTAGCACATCCCAGACACCAGGCTAGGGAAAAGTGGACTTGTGGGAGCACGTAAAGTCGAGCGATAGCCAAGCATTTGTGCTAAAAGCGGTACAAGCACCCAAAGGGTAGGGGGGAGGGGAGGGGGAGAGGTTTCAGGAAATAGGGGAAGGCGCCATCATGGTGCAAAGGGAGCACCCATCTCATCATTCCTGCGGCCATTCTCGCCTCCAGACCGCCCCACCATGCCACTAATACGTTTACTGTAATTGCCCTCGCCACTCTGGAAATGCCCTCAGAAGGCACGCCGCCATCCCTTATTCCCACTGACTTCTTCCAGAGGGAAACTGCAGCGTCACTAGGCAAATCTTCGGGAATGAACATGCTCGTTTGATGGTCCTGAGGGAGAGAAAAATTCGGATCAGAGAATGGGGACGACGTGGCAGGTCGTTTCATGCTCATTTATTGATTGCAAAGTGAAACTAATCCGGAAGTTCCAGGGCGGAGATTATGCACACCTAGGTGGATCCTGTCCGGAAGCGGGACCCTTATTGTGCGGCGGTCCTTTATATTAGGAAAGAAGATTTTTATCTTCCCGGAGCGCGGAATTGGAGCGGAACGTTTCTGCTGTCTAGTCTTTTGTTACGGTTATTCAATAGGGGGCCAAGATGGGGCGTCTTAACTACAGGGTTGAGTCAATTGCTTGCTTTCAGACGGTGTTGTGTCTTTTCACTTTGTAGTTTCAAGCTGTTTCCAGCTTCTTGCTAACAATGTTCGTTATGTCGGTTCGGCTACTGGCCCTGACCGTTCTGGCTGCATATATCCAATGAGCTTTCGTTTTATTTGGCCAACCGCAGGTTTGTTGCAATCATGCAGTATTTACCATCTGACAATGGCGGCTACAAGACGCTGCTGTTAGGGGCATTATTTAACCGTCAATAGTGGAGCATGCATGACCGAGTGTGTTAGAGTTGCTAACTAACCACATTTTGCGTCATTAAATGGGTCTTTGTGTTTCGTACTTGGCCGTACCGTTCGATAATGAGGCAATTTTTGTGCCCAATTTTCGTCGATTGAAGAGCAGCTTTGTGGCGAACGTATTTTTTTTTTCGAGGTGTACACCGCCTCTTTGTCCGCTCTAGTATAAAGTGATTTGTATTTTTTGTGTGCAATTCCTGGCATCCAGCGGCAATGCAAACGTACGTATATATACAAATATGTTCTTGGCCCGCGGAATTTCCTGCTCAAAAGCGTGGTATGATGGCAGAAAAATTGTTGAAAAACTGGAGGGAAAAAGAGCCGCATCAGGACTTATTCGATTTGCCAGATGCCATGGCTCTGTAAGCGACACCTAATTGATCTTGGCAGCTGCGGTTCTGCAGCATTCAAGCTGTGTAGCAGGCGGCGAGCTAGAGGTGGTTTTGGGAGCCATTTGGAGCCTCTTCTTCAAGGGGGCAGCCAGACATTTGGCGGGGGAAAAAAAAACCTTTTTGGGGGGGAAAATCCCCCCACTTTCCATCATTCAGATGCAGATGAGGACCACGAAATCAGGTCGCGTCTTGTTACTCCAAATTTCGAGGGGGCATTGTGATATGTTGGCATGGTGGATGCAGGCGGATGTTATTTGCATGTACTTTGCGTAATTCCCTGCTGTAGTGTGTGAGCGGTTAATATGCCCTGGAAAGCCTGGGCTTCCTCTCGACCAACTTTTTAGCTAATCCCTCTTCCAAAATCCCAAGAAGAAGCAGATGCTTCAGGAATAATTTGGGGAGTAAACTTTGGGAAGGAAATTTTATTTTCATGCATTTCCGGCCGATGAGGGCATTTTTTCGATGGTTCGCACTCGGGCCATTTGATTTGCAAAATAGTTTTTACAGTTTTTAAAATCGAGTGTTTCAGAAAGCTTTGTAAATATTCGGCAATCCTTTTAATTTTCGTCTGAAAATCTTGTTAGACGTCTGGAGAAGTGCCTCAAATCACACGTTGACCATCGTCTTTTGGTGGTAAAAGAATTTGGTGTCTCAGCATCGGCTCGCCTTGTAACCAATCCTGCTTTTGTCGGAGGGAACCCAAGGGCCCTTTGCTCGGAAAAAAAGAGACACTTCTCGCATTTCTTTCTCCATTCGTCACAGTCGTTTGGCCACAACAGCTGGTGCTTTTCGCCAGGATTTATCTTTGGGGAGTTGAGTTCTCTTCTCCTTTTTTGGGGGGAAGGGACCACGTTCTTTTCCCTTTCTATATGTTGCAGAGCCCCCCTCGAGGCTGAGATGGCTACTTGTCAGGTATATGTGTCGTGGGTGTGGTGTAGGGGAGAGTTTGGGTTTTCCTTACGTTTCCGGCTGGAAATGTTGTTAGAGTTAGTGGTAAAGTTCTTCTAGGATTATAGCCGACCCAAGTTGCGCTCGGTTGCTCAACTGCTGGAAAATACAGTCGAGATGCAGTTGCGACATAAGCCCGTATAGAATTTCGATGCTGCAATATGCGTAAAGAGGGTCGGGGGTTATAAAGCTGGAAGTTTACTTTCGTTTGCTCCGGTTGGGCTGCCCTGGGCAGTTGGGCACTTAGTTAAAATGGAATTATTGTGCGGCAGAATGTATCCTTGTTGCTCTGTAAACATAGTGGAATGGGTTCTCCGCTCATGGCCAACATTCAGAGATGGGCTCACCATGTAATTTGCAAAGTTAGTCAGTGCCATTTGATTTATCACTATTAATATGCCAGGTGTTATAGGCACATTCTGTGGCACAAATACGGCTAATATGCGAACTATGTCAGGTGTTCCAGTTTCCACTTTATTTTTGTGTGTGAAGAAGAGCACAATGATTCAAAGGTACCGAGTGCATCCACCATAAATATTTCTCTTGTACTTGGGCTTTCATCTGATTTAGATGGTTTGCGCAATATTCAGTTAGTATAACACAATCAAAATTAGATTCAGGTTCCGCCTGGCTAATTATATTTGACCAGTGTTCAAAAGCATGTTTTCAGCCTGGTCGTGAAAGTTCCGTAATGGCGCCCCCTTTGTTTGTGTCATTTTGAAGTCTAGTTTTCTGCATATTCGAACATGCAAAATTTCCCACAGTGGTACTGATGTTTCCAATCAATGCTTATAATTGGATCGTTACAACAAAGGAAGCTCTGCTGCACTGACAAAGCCATCGCCTCCGACGCGGGGCTTCACTTTTATCTCCAGCAACCTAACTGGGATTTACTGACTTGCTCACTGCGCACAGTAGTATGTGCTGGATCTACTGGAGAAAAAAAACACTAGACATCGGCATCCTCTTTTCTCTTAGAAACGCCACCTTTTTCTTACCTCTCCGAGGGATCCCTACTCACCAAACACGGCAGATTTGAAATGTAAAATATTTTTGCAAGATCCTCCGGGACGCCAGTGGCTTTATGGCAAGTAAGAGCTGGGGAAAGGCCCTCCGGCCCCCCTTTTCTTGGTGAAAGTGGTGGAGGAATCCCCAACAACCTCAGGCGCGCAAAAATATTTCCATCCTTTTCTTTCTCCCAAGCCGAGTCAGCCGGCCTGCAAATTTTTCTTCGCCGGAACACCAAAGCTACTCCAGACATTTTCTTTTTATTACTTCGACCCCACAAAGTAAATAATGTGCTTTTGTACAGTGTCGTCCGGGTATTATTGCGTACATTTGGGTTAACGAATAAGTATGCGGAAACACTCCCAATTAAAACACACTCACTAACAATAATCGATCTAGGTGGTTGAGGTATCTGGCTTGTGTGGGGATGGATAGAATGTATAGAATGGATATAACGGTGTAAAGAGGGCCAGTGGCGGCCTTTTTCTACCGCGGACCGACCCCTCTTGGAATCCGATAAATTTGTGGAGAAAGATCCATTCCATGAGGAGGAGCATTGTACCTCGTCGACGGCCCCAAAGTTGTGCAGTGATTAACTCTCCCAGAAGAATGGTTTTTCCAGGCACTCGCGTGGATCACAACCAACGCAAAGTGGCCATTACTACAACTGCTCGTTATTCCGGAGGAGGATTTTTTTCTGCGAAAAAATATCTATCTCCCTCTAAATTCCGCTGCGGAACTCAATGCGATATTTTTCGTCTCAGCGGTTCGTTTTGTTGTGTTCAGGTACTTGTCGGTTTCTATGACAAGATCCTCAAGTGCTCTTGTTGGGATTTGCGAACTTGTACAAGGGTATAAACTTTTCAAGTAGGTGCTCACTTTGGATATAAAACCGTAATTATATAGGTAATAGTACCATGGTTTCTGTTATGTCACTGCATGACACAGAATCGACAAACATGGTCCGGAATGGATAATTTTGCTCAAAATTCAACGAGCCCCTTTTTGGGCTGTACGCAGGATGCTGTAAGACGCTTGGATTTTTTTAAACTAGTTATGCACGCAAATTAACCAGGGAAACCGACCAGTCGAACACCCGTGGTCCATAGATTCCACGGGTCAAAGGACCCCGGAAATATGGTCTGACCCGCAGAGAATAGGGTACGTGTGCTTATCGATTCACGAAACGGAGACTAGTTTTATGGCTAGTTAGCCAGTCCCGTGACCATCCCACGTCCACGCTCGGGCTCAAATTACGAGTATGTCATGAGTGCTTGAGATAAGGTTTCCCGTTGGTGCATGTTTAAAACCGACCTTGTTAACAACACCATTGAAATGGCCCGTAATACTGTACATGAATGGCACCCCTCACAGAGTTACACACTCGGGTAAAACAGTATAACAAGCCTGGTAGATGCAATATTTGGGCGCCCGTAGAGAGAACTGGCTTTTCGTTGACATATAACTCCACCGGCAACCGAGTATGTAAAGTTGATGTTTAAATATTATGAAGGGTAGTCCTGTAGAGAATGATTTTTTGCTATGTGCATAGCCAATGTGGGGAAATGTATGACTATACGTGAACTCTATATATGTCTATCGATGTGGTTCGTGTTATACATTCATAATTTTGTACTACACTTTTTCTGGCAGTTAGCATTTAATTGCGAAGAATAATTTCAAGCAACTTCGAATAACGCGGAACTAATAACAACTTACTGCTACGACGAAAATGCTCCATCTGTTTTTGCCATTAATATTCGATTTTCCTGCTTACTGACGATTAGAGCAATTCCAATTTACGGCTAGTTGAATAATTTGGTTTTTGCAGAGCCTCTGGCGCGATGTCCACAGTTTGCGCTGATTGTATGAATGTGAACATTGCGGTGAATTAATGGCGACGGACTATATCCATATAAATTTTTGCGCAACGTTGGACTTTTGAAGGAGAACTGCACACACTGTCGTGTAGATCAGAAGCATTGTCATATCCGTCACGGGTGCGTTGAAACTGAGGCAGAAACAGTCGGTTTGAAAGTGACGTTACCGGTCGAAATCATAAATACATTTTGAAAGAGCTCTTTTGTGCGACTGGAAATGTGCTAGCCGCATAATAAAGCAGAAGACTCACAAATTCTGGCCAGGGAGAGTACCTCACTGCAGTTGTGGACATTGTACGAGCGTAATGGAACCAGGATTTGATGGAAATGAAGCGATTCTTACCTAGTAAAGATGTAATTGGATTTAACGGAATGAACAATGAGTGTTTGAAGCTGCCATTTTCTCTGTTTCTTTACATCGCATCGTTAGGCACTGTCATTTTGCTACAAGCAAACACCCATTATACCTGTCGACAATAATATTTTTTACAACTGAATTCGTTGCAAGTGTGAGGAGAGTGTGAGTTCCTGTCAGTTGAGACACATTATGATTTTTTGGATAAAGCAAGTCCTGCAACCTGGACTGCGCTGTTTAAGGCGTAAAAGTGACGGATGATGCCAGATATTTCACACTTACTTCGAACCATGTGTGGGTGCTGCCTCATGGCCGTTACTTTCTTCGCACCTGCCCGGCCTTAAGCCATATTAATGGTGTGCAAGCTGTCGCCTTATATTTTGATAAACGCAGAGTAACAGTTGGAGAGCAACTCCTGGTCGCGATAGGCGGCGGATCAGCCCCGAGATGAGGATGGACGTAGCGGTTTTCGGCCAAATCCAAGGTGGACGAAAGTAATGGAAGTGACGGGTAATATAGAGGAGATGTGGGGAAAAGCATCGTCTTTTCCCGGGGGCAGATGACTCCTTTATCCGGGGCGCCCGGGCCCTTTCCCCTGGGCAAAGTGAAGTAGGCGCGATGAATGGAAATGGGCAGCAGAGGTGGCGGATCCCAATCGGGGCTAAAGGAGCCCCATCGATTATCGAGGTCGCAATTCGGTACAGTCAGGGTCTTGGCTGCTACTGGGAACTCGGCTGGCTGCATTATGGGGGAGGCTTCCATTACATCCGATCCGAAGTCTGGGAAGAGGATCCGTAGTGGTCTTCGTAATATATGCGCGTGGCTTTCAACAAGGTGGGTCAGAAATCCCTAGATTGCGGCAGACCGATTAGATCTCAAGTGGTGCAGCCGGAGTGGAAGAAGTGTATGATTCCAGGGGTTGCAGCGCTTGGAAACTATCAGAAGCTGCAGATTTGTCCTCGTAGAGTGAAGATCACAGGGGATGTCATTAGGGCACGAAAAAGTCATTTTCTCTGTTTGTCCGGAGGGACACTAAATTCATGTCAGTGACTGCCTCCCAAGGTGTGAACGCCCATCTCTACTGCAGGTGGCTAAAACTGGCCGCAGAAAATACTGAGGACTTGGGAAGGGGCCACTGTCCTGTATACTCCATTCAGACTGCGTCAGGATATCTCCGCAATACAGTATTTATAGTGTCATATTAAATTATACGTGTACCAAGTTACTACACAATGGCATTATCAAACTGCCATTTTTATGACAAGCGTAAATAGGAAGAGTGAACAACCTGCAGACTAATGAAACAGGGTTTTGCGATTTACATAAAACAGTAACAGCTGCAATTAAAAATTAAAAATAATAGCGACAATGCATATCAGTGGACAAGATTTGCTTTATTATTAGTAGAATCCGCAATACCATGTGTAATATTGTAGGACAGGGTTGTCTGCTTTCCTGATCTAATGCCTGTGAAAATAAATGGGAATTTTATAATGCCATTGTGTGGTATAGCTTGTGAAGGGAATTGGACTAGAAATATTGCATCATAATGATGTTCTGCTGCAGTGTGAATGCAATATGAAGGGTGGTGCAGTGTCCAAGTGCACAATACAGTCATAAAGAGGGCGGGAGGAACAGTTAGGTGTTGCAACCTCTATAATGAGAAGCAATAATATTTAGACCAATGAATTCTGGTGTGATTGTTATTCGATGTAAACTAGTTGCTGGGTTAAACCATTCACATCTTATTCGGGTATTCTCTTTTCGATTGCAGACTTGGCCATTGCACTTCCCTGCATAATCACTCCATACCCTGCACTTGTTTGAGGAACCTGGTTTGGCACACGAACGGCCGTAATTTTAAGGTACTTGGCCTGATCTTGCTCTCACAAACATATTGATCGCAGGCATGATCATAATGTAAAGTCCAAACCACCGAACACTCCACACCCCCGGATAATAATTTCAGGGTGGTGTATCCGGCGGAAAACCAAAAGACTTCCTGAAGTGCTAAAGTTGAAGGAGAAGAAATCTAGCAGCGGGTTTGCTGTTGGCCTGGTACTTTTTTTTTGAGGGACCAAACACTTGAAGGAAAAATTGAGATCTGCCAGTGTTTGTAGATTAGGTTATTCGTGCAGATGGGCGTGATGGAACTACCCCGCAACACTAGAGCCAGATGAAAAAAAAGAAAGCACAACGAATGGTTTGTTTGTTTCCACTTGAGAGAGCGAGATGAAAGCCGCAAGATGTAGCTGGAAAATAGGATAAAAAAAGAGAGAGCTCGGTCTTGGCAGAGAATTTTGTTCGAGTCTCTTCCAGGACCCTCCCTTTTGTGGAAAAGTTTGGAGGGATCCTATCTGAACCGGCACGGTTTGCTTGTGACCCGCAGAATCTCCTCATGTTTTATGAGGACTTTAACCTCCCTCAAGACCCTCGTAGTCTTAGGAGAAGCGCACCAGACCGTTTGCGCTCCATAAATACTTGATACGTAGGTTGAGGTCACGTCCTTTCGGGCAGAGGATTCGTCAACCAGGTCTTTGTCGCGCTTCTCCATGTGTCACCTCTCAGGAGACGTGTGTCTGCTGCGAGGATTAATAGTGCTCCACTGTTACAGTGAGAGACGAGGAGCAAAGTGCCGGGACATGACCGCCATATTAATGAGTTGTTCAGAAAGCGCTCATTAAATCTACATGTATTCGGTTGTTTAATCTGGTATTAACATGATTATCAGGTTATCGCGTACTCGTTAGTAAATTTTTTTCGCTCAAAGAGTAGTCAGCTGAAAATAGTCTCATTACTAAATTTTATTCATGTTGGTAAAGAGTGGTGTCCGTGCTGGTCAGTTTTATTGTGAGGATTATTAGGTCTTTACCATGTAGTTAATGACAGTGATTATTATGCATATTTGGTACATCTCGGCCTGTTAGTACCGAAAAACTGGAGTGAAAAGCGTGTAATTTTAATCGAAATTGAGTAAAACAAAGTGTGTTGCGTAAGGTTGCACGTTCCGATGGTCAAATCTGTCGAACGCTAGCACAATTATGCAGATATGCTTACAGTGGATCCCAGAAAGGGTGATGCAACTATCAAATTATCTCATCCCTCGTAATACTTATAATTCAATTTTGCTTCTCATTGTTATGCAATTTAGGTCTTCAATTGTTGCATGGACTGAAAATTCCCCCGAGTATATTAATGTGTGGAAGAGTGTAACTATTTTCACCTTTATCCATATAATGTAATATAAAATTAGTCTCAAACCAATATTTGCCATTTTTGGGTTCATGCGTACAGTAGAGATAATTGCGTCAATTTTGCCTGTGAAGAGATTGGCTATGTCCAACGTTCATTGAAACGACATTTATTGTGAGGAACATATGCAGTGTTATGTTAATTTGTTTTAGCCGTGACTTGTACACTACACAATATGCACAATAATAATAATATGCCGTAATGTGCGTATAGTGTACGCAACTTGGCCGTTGCCTGGGGCTGTTGGCATTCTTAGCTTGTTCATAGCCCCTGAGTTTTAGTCTTCCCGTTGCACAAGAGAGACTGAAGGGTTGCTCTGAACGGATAGGATAAACTTTCTTGTCTGATTTTACTTTCAGAATTATTATATCATGCCTGCACATTGTTGTGTGCTGCACAGGTGCTGCAAGGAAAAGCTTGTAAGTTACACATTGTTGTTCAGCAAAATGATAGCAGATTATAAGTACTTCTGCATCGATAACGAATGCAATATGATAAATTTTTCATGTTCCAATGACCATGCGACAAACAAACTTACACTACAATCGTAATTTTATTGTTTGTACTGCTATGTGGCAACATATTTCTTTCGTGTGTGATCATGTCATCACACGAATTGACATGCAATACCATATATGGGTTTATTAAGTCATATTAGTAATATGTGAACCTGTGGTGTTTTGGCTTACGAGTTAGTATTACAAATGAGCTCATGTTGACATATCGGTTGGGGCACGTGTACGAGTAAAATGGTTATTGAAACTGTATTTTATTAATAATTGGTATGTACGTACTGAGCATATTTGCATCACGGTTCTATCGTTATTGATGCCGTATCGCAGGCATTGTTGGTATTTCCCTTTATTTTCGTTTAATGTAGGCCATACTTGATATTCAGCGATAGTTATTCGTCGAGGGGAACTCAGAAAGCAATGTGCTTAACTCATGTACTTTTTAAAAATATTCAATTTTTATTGAAATACTAATACGTCTCAAATACATACATTTTTGCACTATATCATACATTAAAAATTAATACCTAGAAAGCAGTTTATCATGCGCATTTCTGCATGCAGATAAACAGAGCAAAAGTTTTTTTATTTCCAGCATATAGTATTTCATGAACAAATTTTATTGTGGGAACTCTAGTTATTTCGACAAAGTAAGCCCCATAAATTACAAGGTGGAACTGTCATGCAACAAGATGGTGTACCACCCCAATAAGGTCTCATGGTGAGGCATCTTAATCATGAGTTGTCTTGGGAATAGATCGGCAGAAGTGGGACAGTTTCTTGGTCTGCTCAGTATCTTCCAGGTCGCATGACTTCGGATGACTTCGCTGCATTTTCCCTTTCAGACCATTTGAAAAACAATGTCTCTAAACTCTATATCGAGGTTCATAAGGTCAGAAGTAATCATATGCAGTTTACAATAATTCTCAAATAGGATTTGGTGGCAAAGTTACACAGAACAGCTTACAAAATACGTTGACTGATGTCGAAAATCGCCTGTTTGTTCTAACGAACTACTGGATAGTACCTAAATGTTTCCGCAGTGGAGTTTACTGAAGATCTAGTATAACTCTGAATCCTTATCATTGAATTTACACCAGTTAGATATCTGAATGATAAACTGACCCAAGGGGCATTACAGGGTTAACCCTGTAATGCCCCTTGGGTCATATCTGGCACACCATTTAGTGCAATTTGTCACTTACAGGAGATATAAAAATTGCAATAATTGCAAAAATTGCACTAAATGGTGTGCCAGATATGACCCAGTGGGCATTACTTAGATTAGTGGGCATTACAGGGTTAAGTTATGTGACTTATGACTTTTGAGTTGTGCTTCGTAATCACCCGGACACTCTGTCACACTCAATTGTGATTTTCCATTATGCCGACAAATGCATTACATCCAGCAAAACAAGGTGACATTTTGGCTAGCGTGGGTGTTACAGGTGGTAATTATTATGGATTTTGGTTGCAACAATACTGATGAAGGGTTTACTCTCTCGATATTTTATTATTTATTACAAAAAATATATCGGATATACAATAATGTATGTTATTGTCCCTGGACATCATGGGAAGCATGCCTTTTTGGACATTTATACAGCCACTTTTTGACCCTTTCTTGCAGTTTTTGAAATTTAATCAGCGCATTTAAGAGCGCAACACCAAGAAAATAAACTTCACCAAGGCGAGCTGCACCTAGAAGGGAATTACAGGTAGTGGGTCCTGCCGCCTAAGAAGTCACGAAGATGGGAACATGGCAATATGTATTACAACATGATAAGAATGATCAAAGGAAAGGAACATCATTCAGAATTTTCTAGAGTGTGTGCTGTACATTATTCCAATTAATGAGTATTGAGACAAAGTGCAAAGTTCAACAGTCATATTCAGTATTGTCTATAATCTATATGGATGTACTCATGAAATTAATTTGTTTGGAGAGAACCTCGTGTAGGCTAAAGTCTACCGTGTACAGGTCAGCTACACACTGCACTGGTGGAAATCTCACGCGCTGCCAGGTTGGCAGCCTGGATAAGGGGTCGTGCAGATATCACGAGCATGAAGTTCGCCACTGCTCAACAAAACTGCCAACTTCACTAAGAAGCTTACCCGGAATTTCCTCCTGTACGGACATGAGCTGACTTATAAGTGCAACTGAATCAGTGACACTAATTCTGAATAATAAATCCAATTCTTTTGGGACGCGATTGCATGCAAAATTATATTTTGTGCGGCTGCATTTAATAAATTGGCATTTCCTATTTAGAGGTTTTAGAAAGATACACCATGTCTCCGTGTTGGAACCTCTTCGGACCACTTTTTAAGGTGACGTTGAGTTAAGAACACATTTACTATAAACGCAACGATTTAACGGTGTCTGTAACTGAATCAAGCTTTCTAGAGAGCTGTCGCATTGGCCGTATCCGACCCCACATTTTCCCAGGCGGGTGAGAAAAAAAAATTGCTTCAGATTCCTCATCTCTTTTCCATGATCCCCTAGTGGATTTTATTCTTCGTGGTAAGAAATCGGGTCAAATCTGATATGACCAGCGGGACATTTCTCTCCGAGCTATCTTTTATTACACAATTTATTACACTACATAGATAAGCTTATTTATTGTAGCTCGGTGCCGACTATTGGTTACTGTACAGCCTTCTGAATGAATATTTATACTGTAGACATGATTGACCTTAGCGAATACGCGTATATTAAAATGTGTACAGTTACAACGTCGCTCTATTACTTTGTCAGATATAAATTGCAAGGTAAAGAAGTACTGCTCAAATTACCTTTTCATGCAGTGTAATATGACGAATATCGCGCAATGAGATAAAAGAATTATATTTTTGAAACTGCATGTGCCATAAAAGGACTATGGGTATATTATTCCCCTAATGCCTTACAGTTTCACATCATATTGGATCCTGAAGGCAAGTTAAGAATTCCCGCGAAAACCTGCACTTATTGCCTATTAAGAGTACTCACTGTAATGTGACATTTTATATTCAAGGTACCGTATATCACTTTCTGCAGAAAAAAACTAGAATTGTCCCAGGGTAACTGTAACTGTGTGCTGATAGAGTTAGGTCTATTTTTACGCCGTCATCCAACATCTTTTCTCTCCCTCACAAGTAAAGCTCTTGTCGAAGAATGTTTGTGGACCGAATTTGAGTGGCTGTCCGGTGCAAGAGCAGAATGCGAAATGATGACTACAAGGCGTGTGATTGGCGACGTTTTGAAAGGTTGGGTAGCTCACCGGTCCGTCGTTTATCAGCATCGAGGGAGAGAGGAAGTTGTGGAGGAAATCGCATTTCCATATCGGCAGGATGATGCACGATAAGGGATGATGTGATTTCCTAGAACGTCAGAAGGGTGGGTTGACGTGTAACCCCCCCCCCCCCATACCACCCACTGAAAAAAAACTGGGGAAAAAAGACCTTCAGGTTTTCTGCGGATCTGTGTCCCATCCACACCGCATTAACCTTCAGGCTCCATGCTCATGCTGGCATTCCTCATTTATAATGTCTCTGGAATTGACACTTCCGTCGATAAAAGCGCCACTTCTCGTCTGGAAGGGCCAGTTGTTTGGACTGACCGGACAGCTTTTGAAGGGAAGCTGCCGCTGCAGAATCCATCGGGGGATGACCGACCCCACAAAACGCCTCTTTATTATTAACGGCCATGGTTGTAAATATCGGCGGAGGTTGTGATGTGCCAGCCATTTTTTCCCCTCCCTCCCAAAACTCTCTCTGCCATGGGGCGAATATTCGAGCAAATCGCTATTCATGTTGGGTTCCGTTTCGGCCCGTTTAACACGTACCTGTTTATTCACAAACGCATCTGTCTTCCGGAGCGAAAAGAAGGTAGCGCCAGCGACAGACTTTGTGCTCCGTTTAATTCTCCATGAGCATTTGATATTCTGTCTGTTCTCCTTGGTGAAATATTAGTGCCGCTGTTGTGTTTGAGGTGCATCTTCATATCCCTCATGAAATATCCACTGCTATAAAGTCCGACTCGAGATGCGGAGCGGGTAATTCGTCCTGGGAGGCAGCAATTTAAGTAAACTGCGTAGTTTGAGTTTTCATTAGCTGGCGAAGCTGAGCTAGACACTCTTAAGTAATGCACCTTTATTTTTCTATGTCACGTGAAAATTGCCCACTTTGCGCAAAAAAGGAAGATTCAATCTCTGTACTCCCCAGCTCCTCTTTTTAAAAAAGGGAAGGACCGGGCATTTTAAGATAATATTTGAGAATGGTTTTCTGAGCATAACTTATGCTGATGTGACATAGTGGTATGCTACAGAAAGACTCCGTCTTGCAACATTTCACGACCGTTCTCAATTTACGGCCATGGGTCAATTCGTCGCAGTAAATCACAACTCGGTCGGAAGGGTACAGCATTGTGGCGATTACAAAAAAGCAAGATTGACAACTGGATCGTGCAGTGGCTCCAGGGATCAGACGGCTAATCTTCCACCTCTATAGTATCGTTGATATCAGACAAGATTTGTTTTATTGTGAAGGAGAAAAGCCCGCTTTTTACAGTTTGATGCACTGGCCAAGTCCCCAGTTCAAAAGAGGGTAAAGTGATGGATTGTGCGCTCAAGCAATCGGTTTAAAGGGAAGCAGCATTTCAGAACAGATTTATTATTCAACAAAATTTCCTGTCGCATGTGCTACGTGCCCGGTCCTCTGAATACCGTATTAGCAGCTTCCCTTACAATCAAAGGAATATAAATGTTCTATGACCAGTCTCTTGGTGCAGGGCAGCCATGCGGAAACGGGGAAGGAAGCTGCGAAGTGGGGCAAGTGCGGTCGTTTTTCACCGTTTTTGCCGACCACGTCCTCAGCTCAGCCTTGACTTTTATAAAACGCGGTGTAATTTCATCGAGGGGGCAAGTGACAAAGCGTTACGCAATTTTTTGCCCAGCTGAATTAAAGATGAAACGCTGCTGGTCACTGGGAATATTCTTTGTGTTGCATTTCTGGCAGCGAACCCAGGTTTTGCGACGTCGTTTCTGCCAGCCAACAAAGAAAGGGCTTGAGGGAGAAAGTGGTAGTGAAATGGAAAAAAATGGTGTCCCTTTGATAATGAGAGAATTCCTAGTCATAGACGACGGTTATTGTACACACCTGAAACGAGGAAAATAATACATGGGCTTGTCGGCGGCGCATGATTGGAATTTATTCATTAGGGGACAGAACTGACGGTAACCCAAACCGGTCATGCTGCGGGATTGGCTGGGGCAGATTATTTCTCGGCCAGACACGTATATACAGAGTACCAATCCATTTCGACGAACCCCTCGCAAAATGAGCTTATTTTTCATATCAAGCTCGAATAGCATCGAATTATCGGATTGGTGGCTGCTAGATGCTCCCAAAATTTCAGGGCTCGCTGTCGTCACTCCGCATGACTGCTTTATTGTTCCAGACAATTTTGACAAGGAATTAATGGCTGTCCAGTTGCGCGCAGGAAGTACCGGAGTAATTTGCATTGTTCGGGTCTAGCTAGGCCGGATTCCTGCTAAATGCACGTCACAGTATTAGTTCCACGAAACCCCTCCATTGTTTTTTAGCTTATGTTTGGAGGTAGTGTGGGTGGGTGGGTGGACGGATAAAAAAAGTGGCAATTTCGGGTTGGCTTCTTGGAAATGATCGTTCTAAGCAGAGCTATTGCTCATGCAGGCGATTCCCATCTCATATACACGCTTGGGAGAGAAGGTGGTATCGCCTGTAATTTTTCACCCGCTCCATTACACCGTAGGCTATCACCATTTTTCCACCATTTTTTCTCTCTCTTCCTCCAGTTAATGCGATCCACCCCAGCATCCTTGCATCGCAGCCGGTGTCGCAACAGCAAAACAAAAGGGAAAGTCGTGGCATGGGACCCATCTCCCATGTGTGTAGTCCTCTACCATCCCCCACCCCCCACACACAAAAAAATGTGTGTGTGTGTGTGTGTGCGTGGGCGGTTGCGGGGGTGGGTGGGAAGGCATGGGAGGGGCTGCTTCCGGGAGCCCGAGCCTGGATTTTGGCGCAGACTCCGGGATGCTGAGGTCCATGGGATCGATTCGGGAGGCGTCCGCATGCAGAGAGAGCTTCTGGGAGGAGCGCCCAATCCATGTGGCGGCGCGCGGGGAGGACGGTGGGCCAGGAGGAGGAGGAGGAGGAGGCGGAGGAGGAGGAGGAGGAGGCGGAGAAGGAGGACTCCGAGGGTTCGGACCAGGTCACCAGCTGCAGGGGTAGAGGTCAGGAAGCGGTGCTGGCAGTGGAGGAGACCTGCAGAGAAGAAGGCGGAAGTGGTCAGAGGAGTGGGCCGGATGAAGAAGAGGCAGCGGAGGCGTCCAGGGCAACAGCAGCAGGGGCAAGGGCAGCAGACTCGGAGGCGGCGGTGACCCTCCGGAAGAGTGGTCTGCTCAGCTGCAGAGAGGTCATGGCAGCGGGGCCCGGCGGCGGGGCGCCCGCCCGCCGTTCGCACCCGCTCTTCCTCCTGCTCCTCTTCTTCTGTCTTCCACACGGTAAGAACCATCAACAACCTAACAACACCCAGAGATTAGCAAAAAAAAAAAACAACAACCGCAACTGTAATCTGCAGTTGCGGCTTTTTTGCTAATCACGGCTTGAACAGACAACCAAGCCCGAATCGATACGACGGGCTTTTCATTAAAATGCTTCAAGTGATGACAAGTGTTTGTTCGCTCGCTGAAAAAATTACGCTGTTATTTGGGCGTAAACCAGGTTGTAAAGGTGTTGCTGCAGACCTCTATAACGCATCGGCTTGGAAAATGGACCCGTTATTGGTTATTATTGCTTCAAGGTCGTAACTGGCGTTCTAATGACACCAAAACGGCGATGTAAGCTGTGCGTCATGTTGCTGCACCAGTTGCAGTGTGGAAACGCTTTTTAAATGGCCCCCCCAGTTGACCCCATGTCACGCAATCGAAGTCCTCAAAGAGGATTTTGTTAGCGACGTTATATGGGCGATACCTAAAATTATGATGCCGAAGCAGCGCTCCCTGCGAGCCGATACTGCATGACGCTATATTTGCCAACAAGCTACTTGGCCATGCATGAGAATATTGGTCGTAAATTTCAGATGGCAGCTGCATAACACGATTAGTCCACGGGTGCCCCAGACAGCCCCGCCCCAACTTTCTTATACACGGTCCGATTCCGGGTCTATTTCAATACCGGAGAGAGGCTTTAGGTAAAGCGCAATGACGTCATTCGAATTCCCGGATGCAAATGGTGGGCATAATTCGCCCAGGAGGAACCGTCGGGGCAGGGCTATATAAGAAGGCGGGAGGAGATTTGGGAGACTACGAAAGGAGATTTGGAAGAGAAAAGCTTTTTCAGCACGAATGTTGTATACCGTTGCGTCGCCAGGACTTTTATACGATGTCGTTACAGGGTAGCTGTGTTACTGGGATTTCATTTCCGGGGAGACTCATTCGAGCGATGTAAATTCAAAAGGTTGTCACTCGAGAAAGTGCAACTTTTTTAAACAAATTTTGAAGGTCGATGACAGGAATCGCATTAGCGAGCTTTGCGCTAATTGATTCTTGTTTCCCGGAATTTGCACCTTAAGGGCATTAGGGGATCAGCCCTCTTCCAATCTAGGTTCATCGCCGGTGTCCTTTCGAGGGAATCGCTAATCCCCAACACTTTGCAGTGCAAACACATTTCCGACGTCAAGGTTTTCCAGGCATAATAATTTTCTTAGTTTGCTGGCAATAGAAAATAGAAATTGCCTTGTAATACTCTATCTCTCGGAAAGAGCCTGGTGTCTGTTTAGACTGCACAGCTACTTGGGGAATTGTAATCCTATTGACTCCGAACTGCAAGTCTGCGCTCCCGGAAACGTTTCCATAGTTTATTTCACACTCGGCGATACCGTTTTGAATGCATCGGGAATCGGATTATCCGTGGAATTATGAAGGAAAGTGAGACCTCTGTGCTCTTTTCAGGAGGAATCGGATTCCGATTTTAGTCCGTTATGCTTGTTTTGTTATCACTGGGACCATAACGCCAAAATGTGAAGAGTGGAAGGTGGCAAGTGTCTTTCTAATTGACCACTTGGAAAATTATCAGCACTTGCATGCCATTGCTCATAAAGACGTTTGCTTTCCAAACCTGACTTTATGATTTCCCGTCTGCAACTTTGAATAGCCTGTCATTTAAATGTCAGGTGTCGTTTCTGGAGAAGATTTAGAGCTTAATTAATCCGGGAGCATTCTGAAATTTTAGTATCCGTCTGCTACAGTGGAGAGAGAGAGAGAGGCGAATTAATTGCACAGCGGTTACGCGTCAGGATTTACTAGGTGTGTTTTCAGCGAGCTCATTTCCGCAACCCCAATTTCTGATCCATTTGGGGAGAAACAACGGAATGTTTTTTGAGGGGTTCAGAGTTATTTCATTGAAAAGACGAATGATTTTCCATCCGAGCCTAGAGCTCTAGGGAAAGATTTTTGAAGCGGAAGTCATCTTCTTATTGCTCTTCTCCATCACATTTTTTTCCCCTCCTTCAGGGAAGCCTCGGACTAAAAACTGTATCTCTATACCTCCGAAAATTCGAACATTGTGCAGCCAAAGTTGGCAAACAGAAGCAACAAAAGGAATTCGCCTTGGCCTCTTCCTCCTTCATGCTGCTACAAACAGCTAGATGAGGCTTGAGTCTCTGGAGACCTCTAGCTCCAAGCATGTTTACAGGCCTGAGCTTGGACATTGTCTCGTTCTTCCGATTCTTTCCTTGAGGGGAGAGCTCTCTCAAGTATTCTGTTAGAGGTTGCTAGGGTCAGCAAGACGTATTTCCAGAGGCCGACCTGCACTCAGTCTCTGTGTCTGCCCTTCGAATTTGCGGGCGCGGTCTCATCAACTGAGGCTGGGATTCAGTCGACCTAGATCCGGCTCGCCGCATGAAACCGTTCCCTTCCTGGATAATCCTCTCCTTGCCGCTTATTTACTGCCAGGAAATTATCCCGGATGGATGGTGCATGACGCCTATCATTCTCCGGGACTAATGAGCAGGTTGGGCGTTAATCGTCAGGAGAAGGGAGGAGGAATTGTCCGCAACGTATATTGTGTAGATCAACAAAGATGCGGGAGACAAACAAGGCTTGCGATTGGATTGATGCAGAAAAAAATATAGATAATATTTTTAGAGTGATAACTGTACAAATAAATTGGTGTTGTTGTAGTGGGTTGTGTATGCAAACAAAATTGATATTGGGTCAGCCAAACGTTTGGGTTAGAAGGACGAAAAAAACATTGCCAGCAGGGTTTTGCAGCACATTGTAATTTGGTAGATTAAACAAAAATGCGGTTGGCAAGCAGTAAATGATGCACAAATGATGCTGCAAAATGTGGTTTGATACGGTCATTAAATTTTATTATAATTAATTGTCCAGTAAGTAATGTTGCCCTGCTCTTTAGCACGTTTTTTTGTTGCCGAAGTGAAAAAAAGATAGAACGTGTAGCCTTGAAAATCAATTGTCAATATGCTAACAGCTAGAATTATTGATTACTCTGTGTGTATTAGTATTGATCGAATTTAGCATTCAGAGAGTACAGCGTTTGTTTTCAGCAAGTATGTGATTTAATGTGAAAGTCACGATATTGCATCCAAGTGCGAAGATAAAAATCTGACTTGAAAATAATACAAATATCATTTATTTGCATTGACTTTTTATATCATGCGTTGAGGTATCATAAAAACATGGAAACTGCTATTCTTTTGCACTGATGCACAGTTCAGTTAAACGTAAGAATAAGGAAAGAAGCAGAAATATGTGTTTTAGTGCTTGTTTTTTCATTTGATACTTTATTTTGAAAATTAATGACTCCATTTGCATGGCCACAGTAGTGTTCATTAGGTCAAATATTCTAACTTTCAACTGCGACAGTACAAAATTTCGCTTTCACGGAGAAATCATGTTAATTGACTATTGCGTCAGTCAGTCTTCCTCAAAATACCGAAACTCTGCAACAATTAGCGTTCCAATTCGCTTGAGATTGAAAATTGGCTCAGCCACACGTCATATTGCCCGGCTAATATTGCCACGGGATATTAACATTTTAAAATATGAGCCAGTACCATTTTGTCATCCTTGAGAGCGACTGGTTCAAAGTGGGCGAAAGAAATGGAAAGTGTAGGCAGTAACTTTCAAAGTGTCCATTGAAAATTAGCTTTCAGTTGTACTGTAGAGTTTAAGGCTTCGAGAGCAAAAATATTTCATGAAAATAGAAGTATACCGTTTGTGATCAGCAAGCTGTGTAGTTCAAGTTGTCGTGCTATATACCAAAAATAGTTCTCAAAAAGGTTATTTTTTGCCTTTAAAGCCTGTGACGATATTTTTCAAACTTTGGCTATCTGGAAAGTAACTGTATAAGGAAAATCAATAATGCGAAGGAGGAATAAATTTGGTTCCTCATTTGAATTATTTCCATTCATAAAATCTTTTCACAAGATCATCACTCCTACTATGTATCAGAATTTAATACTTAGCTTGACTCATCATCAAGGAGACAATTACATGTCCTTATAACTAGAGTTTGTATTTGGTTGCTTCGCACTCTTGCTTATCATTACCGACTTCTGTACAATTCAGTCTCGCATTATAATAACTACCAGTGTGATAGTTTCCAACTTGAGAAACTTGCACTTGCTAATTTGTGAGAGTTGTCCTCGTTATATTTTATCGAAATGGTGAAGACTTGGTTTCTTGCATAAGTACCCTATGTAGGTTTAGTTCGTTCCAGTCGTTTAAGACTGGCGGCACGACGCGACGGTCTGTACAGATTTTGCATCAAAAGTTTCCTTAAACTCCTTGATGGATTACTTGCCTACAGGCTCTGAGGTAAGAATAATGGAAGAGAACACCGACGAGAAATTCTGCGGAATGAAACTTCGTGCGGTTTATAGCCTATTTTTAGGCAACAGGTCCTTCAAGAAAGCTTTAAACCCATGTCATTCGTTGGAATTGTTTAAGGAAATTCACACTATGCATGATGAAAGTGATATATTAATATTTTGTGAGAGGGACTAGCAGTAAAGTAACCAATACATTATTGTCACTTTACACCGTCACCCTTGGGCACAAAATGATGGCAGTGAGTGAACACCTTTTTGAGGAAAATGAGAGCGATGTCGATTACTTGCAGTGACAAAATGATGTCAGCCAGGCGGTACTGTAATGGCAACTATTCTGATTACAACATAAAAGGGACCGCATGTTATTGATCATGCCAACAAGGTGTGACATCAATATTAAGGGACATGCAGTCCGCAAACTAAACGAGGATTGCGCCATAAAAACCTGTTATGACTTTGTTGCAGTCTCGTGTCTTAAGTGGCGTACATAATCAATACAATCCAAAAGGGAATCTAGTTACATCCCATGTCAGTTTACTCGTGACACATGAAATATTGGATCCCCGCCTATGGCTAAGCTGCATTAAATCCGACTCTTGCAATGAAGTCATTTTAATAAAACCAGTTTTTAGGTATTGTAAAATAATGTTGTGAGGATACTGTCCCACTTTTTTTTGTCAGCTAAGCCGGCTTAGCTAGAGTCACACCAAATGCAATCTCAATCAAGTCCGGATGTCGCAAAGGGAATCAGGAAAAGCGGGGTAAACTTCTCTCGTCCCGCGTCATTTCCGTCCTTATCTCTATCCCAGCAAATGAGGACAAACAAAATGGAATAACTTTTCAGCATTTCTCCTATCCGGCCAGCATCTTGCGCATGCGTTTCGAAAACTGGGCAAAAAAAAAATGCCATTTTTTTTACACTGGCTCTCATCAAGTGGGCTTGCTTAATTTCCTGCCGGAAAACGAATACCTGCACAGTTTTGTTTCTAAGACGCCTCAAGTTTGCGTCTACCCCTGCACGCAACCTGTGCTGGGACAAAAGGCACGAACCGTGCATTGTCGTGCACTCTGACGAATATAGTCGAGGCCATTACATGGCGGCGTGAAGGAAAGTGCCTCCCCTCGAACTCTGTGCCCCTCATCTCCCCTCTCCCCCCCAAGCTTTGTGTGCGTTTTCTCCCAAAGTGGTTTCCGTGGAACTTAGAGTCGTCTATTTAGGCGATGGAGACGATTCAATTTCCAAGTGGCGCCGTGCCGAAACAGGGCACGACTGGGCCATTGTCGCCAGGGCACTCTTTTCTCCTACGACCAGGGTGTCGAAAAGTGTTCACTAGAAGGAGGGGGAAAAAAAATAAAGTTGTGCCACTGTGAACATTCATGGCATGCGTGGAGCAACAAAAAAATATACAACGGTTTTTGGATTGAAAATAGTCTTGAATCTAAGTAAATGGATGTGTATGTCTAGGGAGTACAATATTTTGATAGTTCTTACCAGAGACAATTATCGGACTCGATGTAATTTTTTGTGTCTGACTTTACATCATTTTGGGGGATTTAATTATGGAGGATGAGGGCAAATGTGAGGACTCCATGCTTCGTATTTTCACTTTGTAAATGGCTCCCATTCCAGAAAATTGCAAATAGCTGCCTTGTTACCCAGTGTGCGCTTATTAATAGCTGTAATTGTCTGGCACGTCCACTTTCAGAGGGGGACTCGATGTGAGTGTTCTGTCCTCATTTTCGTGCTAAAGTGAAGTATAAAGTGAGCTCTTACGTGACCCCCTCAAAGCACACCAAAAGCATTAAATGAAATGGGCCATTTCCACTGACCATTGACCTGGGAAAAGGCGACATTAGCAATCACCTGCTCTTACAAATAAAAAAGGACGATTCACTCTATATGTCGCAGTATGTGCTCTGCCTTAAGACTTCGCAACATGTGGAGTTGAAATGAACCGCAGAAGTGTGCATTCGTCTTGTCCAGTACAGCCAATTTACTGGGACCCAGTAGCAAACAATTTCCCCTCAGAACAAGATTACACTTCATATAGAGCCCAACACCGTACTTAACTGGCCTTGTCCGAACTAGATGTCGGAAAGACGAGAGTAATTTGACAACGACACACAGCGTGAAATGTCATCCGAAGCGGAGGTGACGCTGGTGGGTGGGCAGCATTATTGCGTTCCTTGAGCTGCACATGCTGGAATGCGGATTCATCATCAGAAAGTGACCAGCCAAGGTTGTCGATGGCCACCCATTTGTATCTTGGGGAGTTCTAAACCCCTCCCCCACCCAAGCTCCACTATTTTGGGAGGGGAGAGAGAGGACCCAATTTGGGGCGACGGACATTAGCGGACAAAATCCCCGCTGAGGAAATTGGATTTTTGTTTGCTGCTGTAGAGAGAGAGAGAGAGAGAGAGAGGGGGGGGGGGGTTGGAGAAGAGCTCGTTCCAGATTTTTTTGTGTGTGTGCACTTCTTTTTTTTGTAATCCTGCAGAAACTGAGGAAAACGTATTTCTAGTATCTTCATTCCGAGCGACTCTCAAGTAGAAAATGCGACCGACTGGACCTCGTCAAGGATGATAGTCCTGGTGTCTCCAGTCGAGTCCTTTTATTAGTAGGGACTGGCCACTTGGAATTGACTGCCTGGAACCCAAGGAGTCGTTTCGAACCAGCCCCGGTTTGTTTGGTCCCAATGTCCTGCTTCATTGCGACATACGTTTGTGCAGGTCCGGAATTTTATCCTTAATCTTACCCTAGCAGGAAATGAAATCCTCCCTTTTTGTTTATTGCTGGTGACACGCTGATTCGTACCTATTAAGTCCTAGAAATTAAATGTGTCGCATGGGACGGTACTGTACGGCAGGTCTGCGTATAAATGCGTGTCGGTTAGAGTAATACAAAAATTCGCCTTTGCCTGTACCCCCGAAAAACCAGGCTTGAGCTGCTGCGGTTTTTCACTTAGTCCCTGGTTGGCCTAGGCCTCCACTCTAACGGAATTACGTGTGGGAGGGTGAGGTAGGGAGGCCAACTCTTGCGGCAACTAATCACGAAAGAGGCAGGAAGTTTGCTGTCTCAGTTTTGAAAAGCTTGGAGAGAGATTTTCCTCCGGGGAGATTTGCCTGCAACTTGGCCGAGCATTGAAGCGAAGCTAAAGGGAAAAGCCTGGGTACCGCCCTAGTCCACACATGACCGACAAAGACAAGTCTGCTGGGACCATCCCAGACCATTTGGACGGAAACCTTGTCCCAACCCACATGCACTGTACAAGTGTACAGTACACCCTACTAAATGTTGGAAATTGGGCAATTTCAAAGGGGTAAAATGCGAGATGATATTAAAATTACAAACGGTTGGCTGAACCTGTTTCCTGCACCCACTCGTTTACTCTCATAGTTAACCGGTGTAAAACATAGGGCAGGTACCCCCTTTTTTAACAGTTTAGAAATTAAATAATGTGAAGCTAGTGCCATGGTAATCCCAGCATAAATTGTAAATTTGTTTCAGGTTTAGGCAAATTGATGTAGTGGTCACGTCCAAACGATACACCGTTACGGCAGATTAGCCCTCCAAAGTGTTGACACATCGACCAAAAATAATGCAAAATAACAGGATAGTTTTTGGGATGGTATGTTATCTCCGTTTCACGCCCGGACCTGGCTGGCGGGGCTTGTTGACGCAACTCTGTGTGTGCAACCAGCAAGGTTCACTTAATTCTCATCTCACGGCGACAAACCGTTTGGGCCGCGGTCCGCTTTATAAAATCCGGGGGAAACTTGCACTCGCTGCAAATCCAATTTGCAGCCAGTCGAGATGCGAGGGTAAGGAACACACTATTTCGCCACGGAGACAACCCCAGCCTGGATGCAGAACAATAGACTTTGCAATTGACTCCAATCCCACAGAAAATAATTGGTTAGACTCACACCTACTGGCACCTTTTCTGAACAAGCAATCCACGATTTTCATTTAGATGTTGTCGGAAAAGCGGTGCATAAAAACTGCGAGCGAGCCCGGGTTTTCCTGAATCAATTTTATTGAAAGCTTAGCCTAATCCAATAAGTGTAAAGAGAAGTCTGACGGTGAGTGAAACGTTTGCTTCCATAGGAAGTTTTGGGGGCCGAGTGTTGAGGGGTGGTGGGGGGGGGGGGAAGGTTGCGCAGATTTCAATTAACCGACTTGAAGAGGAACATTTTCGGCGTGAAAGAGGGAAGCAAGGTTTTGAGGGCTTGCCTGCTTCTGAATCTCCGGGAACCAATCCTTTATTTACTATCCTGGCTGCTCCCCATCTGATGGAGTTATTTAATGGAGGAAGTTTGGGACGGCGGTGAACACGCGTCCTGCTTCATTATGTGTCTCCGAATGTTGGCACATCAGGAGACAAAAGGGGCCCAAGCCTTTTGTGTCGATTTCTCCGCAAGGACGACCCCCCGGCTGGCTGGCTCTATTGAGGCCTAGATAGGAGAACCTGAACACCTCCGCAAGATCGAAGTTCCAGATGTTAATAGACCCGAGCTAGACAAGCTTGGGCGGATGCGCCACTGTTTACGGCCCTTGCTACGTGTTCCAAATGGATCGGCTGAAGTGTTTTTCGAGCCGGAAAAAAAACTGGAGGCCAAAGGATGTGACCTGTGAGGAAACGGAATGATTTCCCCCGGAAACACGACCAGATATCGTGCCAAATGAGTCGAGCTTCTCCGATAAAGACTCCGAGCCCCGCTTTGCATTTTTGTGTGTCCCTGATATCCCGAAGACGGAAAAAAGAGCTTGTCTTTTCTCAAGTGTCTTTTCCGGAGCAATTTGTAAGTTGCAGAGCTTACCAGCCTAATCCCGTCGCACATGTAGCTTCAGAGGCAACGGCAGAGAAATATTATTCGAGATGCGCACTCTCTCTCTCTCTCTCATTACCATCAGCAGCCTGGGAAGGGTTAGTATCAGAAGCACACAGCTATGGGAAAGGGGAACAGGAGCCAGGCCACCAAGTTAAGAGATTGGATGGTTGTTCGTGCAAGGAAGGTAGGCGAAGGAGGACCAAGATAATGTTGTCATCACCTGTGGGAATTAAGCTCGCATTCTGCTTCCCAAACTAAACTAGTAAGCCGTAAAGGGAGGGCTTATCGAAGATAGAAACGCTCGTAAGTGTTCATAAGGGCTGTTTGACGATGTGCAGCTTCGGGGCAAAACCGGAGCTCCTGTAACAAGATGTTACCCTCTTCTCTCTTTTTTAAAGAAAAAAAAGTGTGTATTCCAGCAGGGATCTCAAAGTTTGGAGAAATCTTGGCTGGCAAATCTGTCCCGTGTTGACGCCCCCCAATAGTGGCGTGACCTGCACTAATGCAGAATATCCAAAAAGAGTGTCCCGCAATGCGGAAGAAGCGCCAGCTTGGCAAAGGAAAAGGCGTCCGAAACACTAAACGCTTGGTTGTATTCTGCTGCTCCAAAAATTCTGTTTCTTTCTCTCAAGGCAATTCTTCACCACCGAGTGTCATTCGGGTTTGGAATCGTTTCCTTCACATCTAGAGGACAAGTCAGCCGCCATCTCCAGCACCAGTATTCCTGCGATTGGAGATTTCATTTCACGGGCCCTGTCGAGAATTTCATTTGATACCATTTGTCCCCATCCTAGAGCCTTGAAATATATTTTTTTTCTCAGACCGAGACATCTGTTGCCATACGTGAAATTTTTTGTTTCAAACTTTTCAGAAAATGTGGGACACGTTGTAATCATTCGCTCTGCATGAACACATTCGTGAATCATGTCTCCAGACAGCTCCATTGTGCCCGTGTTTGTGATAGCTGTGCCATTAATTTTGCAAAACTAGTGTACCGCAGCGTAAACATGCTGATTATATTTCCACTTTAGCTCTTGTTTGAAACAAGCCGAACCTGAATACCTGCACAGCATGCTGCATTATGTGAGAGACCCTCCCCGGCACGAGTTGTTTTCAGTTAGGAAAGTTTCGAAAAATGCGATATCTAACCGCAGGTGTGCGAAAAGGTGTAAGTACAACAGAATGATATTCGCAAAGAGGGTTTTAAAATTCCTTCGAGGTTGGTTTTTTATTGGTTTGTATAGTGCACAGTAGCGTGACAGAGAAGCATCAATAGGCCTGTCAGTGAAGGAATTGTGCGGCCGAGTCGTGTAAGGAAATCTGTATCGGACTACCGTTGAAGGGATGGATCATCGATCTGGGGTGGACCAATTTATTGAAAAGTGCGAGGGAGGGTATTGGTTTCACTTAGAAAGGACTGAGTTTTAGAAATCTATTGGTGAATTGATTAGGCTGACTAGGTAATCACCGTGAGTAGTTAGCGATTTCTTCCTGCAGGAAAATTCACTTTCAAAGGACGTCAGGGGAGTGTATTTACTATGGAGCCCCTAAAATTCAGCTTTAATTGTGTTATTATTAAATCTAACTCCTTAAGTCCCTGAATGTGACGGGCTCTTGTAAAAGGCGCTTTTGCCTTCTCAGAGCAAACCAGTCAAGCGAATGAGGTTCTTTCCACGTTGAGGGCTTCCAAGTTTGATCCTGTTTATTACTCGGCGCCATGAGGTCTAATTAGCTGGAAAATTGCTGCGAATACTAATTAGCATGACTTAGGAAGGTAAACCACAAATAATTGGTGAAATATTATATACGATGTGGGAGGTTACCGGGTTTGAAGCAGGATTGAACCCAGGAGGCGAATGAAGGTACTACCGAGTGTGAGTTGATATTTAAAAAAAAACTTTTTCACGTCCGGTTTTAAATGCCTGTTCTTGTTAACTAATATATTTAATGTTTTATTTAAGGCCCAGTTTGAACCATGGAGGAATAGAGTCAGATCCGAAATTGCCCTACTTATTAATTGTTTCGTTGATTTTCTGCCAAATATCGATTTCAAATCCTCTTCATTATGGATATGGAGGTCGACTTTTTTTCGTCTTTAAAGAGAAAATTCCTTTATGTAATATTAGCCTATCAGCGGGATGTCCCATTAGTATGAAACACTCTGCGTAATTATTCCAAGTCGGACCCGTTGCAAATAAATAAGTTATTACCTCCGGCTTTTTTTTGTAATACGCTGTTCAAGGGCCCAGGAGATGGGGGAGGTTGGGGAATAGAAGGCATTACGACCCATGCCAAAGGGCCACACGAATTATGTTTTCCCCTATCCTCAGAGCAGTCACTCGAAGCAAAACAGGATAATGGAACCTTTATTTAGTTTCCGGAAAGGACATATATAAATGAAACATTGAGCTCCCCAATATGTAGGACTGCTCCAGACACATGACAAGTAAAATTGAATATTGTGTCGGAGGGACCCAACTTGTTCAACAAGAGTAGTGAACAAAAAATGGTAGGAAGGGCGGGAGGTGTGCAGTATCTTCCCGCAGGAGGGAAACAAAGTTTGTGAAATATCCTAGGAGAGCCTCTTTGTTAGGAACCTACAAGCCTTGGTGAACTTGCCTGCGGTAAATTCCACCTAGGGGTAAACTATGCGGCTTAGACTGCAGCAGGAACATTACCATGTCATTCATGAGATGAGTCAGAACTGCAGGACATCAGTGGCTAGATTGGCCCAAAACAATTCTTGGGGGCTTACCTTCCAGGATAAGGTGCAATGCGGGTTGCCGAGTGGGTCTAATGGGCACGCAAACACTCATCGCCGTATATGTCATTACCTGCTGGTTTCTCAGCATTTCTCCTCCCTACATTTTTGACTTCTTTTGAACCAATCTATCTGCTGGCCCCAAAATGATCTGCAGTTCTGACTCACCCTGCATAGAGATGTCCAAGGATTCTCCGAGAAATCCCGGAAGTGCCTTCGTATTTACAGCCTGGCGGTCCTCAATCGGATTCCATCAGGAAAGCTCGTCGCTTTTCGGAGTGAACATTAGCGTAAGCGCATCACGGGCCGTTAGGACAGGGCAGATGTCAAACGGAAGAATTGTCACATCCGTGAGGTGAATTTGACCTCTCGAGGAAGGAAAAAAAAGAAGAGACGCATTGGCGTGTCGGCAGGGAATTACCGGTGGAGACTTTATGTCGTTGGTCGGTTGGAGCTGTGGGGGGGACTTTTATGCAGTTTCTTTTGCCAACCCTCACCATCTATCCCGCACGTGCTGCCCTTGCTTAAATCCTTCCTAGAGTCGTGCCATATAGCTAAACGGCCACCTCGCGCCCTACCCTCCACTTCCCAATGAATAGGAAATTACGACAAGGGGGAGCTGAAACCCACAAATTCTGGGTTCCATCTGACGGTGCGTTCTGCTATTTCTTTGCAATTCCAGCTCACGGTTCGTGACCTGAACACATAATGCACTGACCCTATCTCCTCAAATCCTTCACCGCCCTTTTTCCGTATCCGTACGCGTCGACACACACTTTTATTCTTCATTCGGGGGAAATGCAGGGCTCAGTACCGGTCGACGAATGGGGAAAACGCTTGTCAGCTTCATTATGCGTCCAATGATGTAGTATCCGGGATTCATTACGATTTAAATTTTCCGGAATTGCGCATCGAAATGAGTTAGTGGAAATGGGGAGGTCCGTACGCATAAACTGGCACGTTTTTCTGGTCAGTTTCGTAGCATCAAGGGCGGCAAGTATGCACTGACGAGCTTCAACATAAAAGCCAAATCAGTGCTGGAATAGCAAATATATTTTTGCCACCTTCCTAGGCAACAATTGACCCAAACTTCCTCCTGAAACGTCTTACGAAGCAGTTTTGGTGCAGAGTTGTAGGAGGTGAATGAACCGGATTTGAAACTCGGCCACTCCCTGTTTTTTGATCCAAGCAACGGGCCACAACCAGACTCGATTCCGACCACGAAATGTAAAGAGTTTATCTTCGATCCTGCATTACAATCGACAGGTTGAAAGTCGCCAAAACCCATTGAGGAACAAAAACCGCTCAATTTATTTCTTCTTCAGTGGGCCGAAAGGGCACAACTCTTGCTGTGCTTCGGAATTTCTGTTTCTAAAGGGCTGGGAGAGAGATGGGGGAGGGGGAGGGGAAAGGAAGAATATGTGTTCCTATGCCTTGCAGATGAGCAATCTCAGGGATAAAAAATTTCATTTCGCGTTCCTGCATCAGTTATTGCCGCAAGTGAGTCAATATCTGAATTTTGGCGAGCATGCGTGAAACAAACTTTTAGGTTGTGTTTCCATACTATTGTATAGACAGACACTCTCAGGGAGTGAAGTTGCACCTGAATGATTTGATTTTGAAATCGAATTTTGAAGTGCATTGGATGGTTGTGCTTATAAAAATACACGTGCAGTGTGGGAATGTCACAAAAAATGTTTGCGGATCTGCAACTTCTGAATTTTAGAGCCTGCGGTGTACTGACCACTCGTGGTTCGGAGGGATTCGTGATGTGGTACTCAGAAGGCAATAAAAAATGACCACAATGAGTCTGGTATAGAACCACAAGCCTCAGTTAATATCCAAGGAAGAATGAGTGGCATCAAAATTCTCACGAGCTAAATATTTTCATAATTATTTGCATTCAGAAGACTTCACAATAAAGTGAAAGAGGCAGTGAATCGAAAAATTGTGGCAGTTACCTTGCCGACTATAAATTTGACGCCGAATCGTACGTCACAGTATGAGCGAAAGTGTAATAATAATAATAATAATAATAATAATAATAATAATAATAATAATAATAATAATAATAATTATTATTATTATTGTCAATGCAGTTGGAATGCATTCATTTCTATATGATTATGAGTAAAAATATTGTATGGGTTTTGGTAGGTAATCCAATAGTGATGCGGCAAAATAATTTTGATCGTAATTATGACGTATGTAACTGTAGTGCAAAACTAATCATACGATGGTTACAAATTTTGTAGTTAATTAGTGTCTACTGTCAAAATTGTAACAATTTCATAATCGAGAAAAGGCAGTCTGTGTGACTAAATTAGTTCATAACTAGATATTATAATTACGTTTTAAAACTTGTACGTCCCATTTTATACTTTTTGTCCAATTTTGTTAAGGAATAGTCTGTTAATGACATACAATTGTGTTATACTGTGTATAGGTACAAAACTGTACAGTGCATGTTGGGTTTGAGGCAGTAGGAATTGTGTTCTGGAGAGAGTGAGTGTCGAAACGTTGAAGGCTGAAAAAATGATGGACACGTTTTGATAACATTACATGAGAAGATGATCATAGAGGGGTCATTCCACTTCAATTCAAATTGGTGGTACGACCAACTCCGATTTCTTTGAAATTTTTCATACATGTATACATGGGGGACACATTGCAATATCCGAAGTTTGAGCTCCACATGAGGATATGGCTCTGAGATATGGCCGATTCAAAAATGGCGATTTTTGAGTTGCACATTACTGCAATTATTATTTTTTCTCCGGAAGTAACACTCTCCACCAAATCAGTTTATATATTTTCTTGGAGACATTGAACCACAGAATCCAGGGAAATAATTCACATACATATATCTACAACCTATCGGACAATGATAAATTAGCCAAATCTCAGTCAAATCTGCACTTTCAACATCATTTGTCTTAACTCATTACATCGCTCCAGTGAGCCGGAACTATACGAAATTTTGTCATCTTGCTGGGTAATGTACATTATAGCTGGGATTAAAATTTGAATGCGACAGTCCAAGGCCTTCATAAGGAAAAATAAATAAAATCCGGATTTTTCGCGAATTTGCGATTTTTTTGCCCAAAATTTCGGCAGGTGGGACTGTATTGATTTCGTCTTTTTGGACTTAAAATGTGAAGGACATCATTCTATTTCAGGTCATATATGATACATTTGGTTTCCGACAATGATAAGTGCTTAGCGAAATCTTTATAGTGAAGCTCCAATTCTGCATGTTGTGCTCAACCAGGGGAATCCCCTACTGTCGAATTGCGCGACAAATCTGCAGGAAACTACAGCATATGTGTAGACTGTGGTACATTTTAGCATATTCATCCATCCTCTCACTTATTTGTATGATAAAACATCGATGTTGATCATTTCCATAATATTCGGATGCTGGCTATTACTGTATATGTAAGTTATATGAATTATTTTTCTGGATTCTGTGGTTCAATACCTCCCAAGATAATATATAAATTGATTAGGTGGAGAGTGTTACTTCCGGAGAAAAAAAGAGAATTGCAGTAATGTGCAACTCAAAAATCGCCATTTTTGAATCGGCCATATCTCGGAGCCATATTGTCCTACGGAGCTCAAACTTCGGATTTTGCAATGTGTCCCCCATGTAGACCTGTATAATAAATTTCAAGAAAATCGGAGTTGGTCGAGCCACCACATTTCCTGAATTAAAGGTGGAATGACCCAGAGATAGTGTGACCGTAGCGGGAGCACGGACCGTTATGAACTGTCATGCCAAGTACTGTACGCCTCTGGTAAATAAGCTTTCCATCGACACGTAGATTTATCGCGAGTGCAGTTGTGACATCAAATCTGAGGTGTCCAAGCCCACAAAACAGACGACTTATCGTCGTTCGGTGACTGTCGCGCTTACACTGTATAAGTCTGGCCCGCTCTGGCCGCTTTATCCTGTAACTATGTGTGTCGGACTAGTTTCAAAATTCTGGCCTGTGTTTGACAAACACACTCGGCTGCGCAACCTGAAGCAGATAGTTTGGTTGTCCCCATAACTCTGGAAGCCTCCAGACAGAAACCGAGGCGCAACTTAATACCCTTGTCCAAGAAAGCGGTGATGTATGCCCGAATTCATTCCGGACGTCAGCAGCCAGGCAACGCAAGCCTCTTTTCCTCGACCCTTATAAATTCGGCGTGAAAACTTTTCCATTATGTGAAGCTGGGGTTTCATCCTTACACACGGAGCTGCGCTTCGAAATAATAAGACTCACTCCTCGAATTTTTCCAACCTTCTTATCTTTCGCAAAGAGCCGTGCTCCACTGCTTCAGAAAAAAAAAATTGTCCAAAAGTTCAATCGGGTCGTTGGACTCATGTTCAGGCCAGTGGATGCTGCACTCAGATTCTGGGAAGCTGGGTCGTGGGGATAATAATATCTAGAAATCACCTGGAGTTTGGTTTCGGGTAGCAAAGAGAAGGAATTCCTCTCACGCTCAAGTTGCCAACAACAGAGGCGTCTCCTTTTCTTTTTTTTTTTCTTTTTCTGAAAGGAGGTTGCGACTGCCCTCTTTAAACCCGGGTTTTTTTTCCGTGGTGTCTCCTATCTTGGCCTGGAGCGGATGTGAGGGGAAAACTGTCGAATTCACTTGCCGTGGGTTGGGTTTTAAACTCGGGGGCCCTGCCCGGAGGGGGATGTGATCCGTCATATTCAATTCGCATGGACCGCCGTCCGAAGGGTAATCTCGGGGCTCAAGGCGAAGGATCATCCGTCTTCCATTTCCAAGGAGCCGCTTCCAGGATATTAGTTGTTATGCGGATCTTGGTTCCAGTCCTACCCCCCTACCATATTACCGTGTATAGCCCCCAGGGTTGCATGGACTGCGATGCATGACCGGATTGTGCAATTTTTTTTTATTCTCTGCAGTCATTCACTGCGATAGTGTAGTCAGCAGTCACCGTAATTTCCGCCACTGTAAGGTACAGCTATGATGGATGGAGGCATCCTGCGAAGATCTTTTTGTAAGACTGTTCAACCTGTAAACTTCGTTTGTGTGACAAGAAAATTGAGGCTTATCCACTGTAGATTCGGGCATATGGCACGGCTGAGGAGACGAAACTAAGTTTCAGAGTACAGTATATAAGCACCTTCAAAGATTGTGAGGGAGGCTGAACACTGCCTCCTCATATGTATGTTGCAAAAGTGTGGCCAAGTCGGATTTTGAAAGGGCTAAGCTTGGGATGGGAAGGGTATATATGAATATTTAACTGCATGCAATTTGCATAAGGCTCTAGCTATCTCACGTCCTCAGCCCACGCTATACTTGGCTGTGGTTTGTTTCCGATATTGGATTTTGCGGATTTTGGAAGTGATAGAGCAAACACGCAATTAGATTACGCGAGGATATGTCGGTCACCGAATGTTGATATGCCCTTGATGAAATTTTGTGCGAGAGACACTGAAATGAAATATGTGTCTGACTCTGCTGTTAAAGGTGTACTGTAACAGATGTGTCTGGCCTTAGTTGCCTGAGTAACAGTAAATTTTCAACAGAAGCGTGTGATACATGGACTGGGATGTTTCATTGTATATGAATCGATTTCTAGGTACCATTTCCGTAAACTGTTGTCGGGTTCTGTGTGTTTCGCGTGTTTCTGCTAATTGCACGGTCTGCTAGCTGCCAACAAAATGATGCACAATTCTGTTGTCGCGTTGAATAATTAACAGTTTGATTTTCATGCTTCCAGCATACAAGTGTGATTTTTGCAAAACGCATGGTATCAAATTAATTATCATATGTATTGATGCATTAGTAGCACGTTTAGTTGTGCATCCGCGATCGAGGTCAAAGGTCATCAATTTTTACCCCCCACTCCACCCCATGTTGTCAGCTTCCCAGGAACAAAGACACTGGAAATGACCCCTTTTTGTGACTGTACACACTTCATACCAGTCTCATCTGACTGAGGAGTGTATGCCTTTTCTTGAAGACTCCAAAAACTACTCCATTGTTTTGGAAAAGAAAGGAAATGAAGAGCAATCATTATAGTGCACTGCCTGCAGTTCCTCCGGAATAGAGAGCCTCCCGTCGAAATTTCTCCTAGAAATCCTTTCTGGTAACGCGCTCTATTCAGCTCGCAAGAGGCCCGGAGTTAAGATCCGGTAATTAGGGATCCGGAGCGAAAGTTTTTTTGTACAAAAAAAGTGAAGGTTGCAGAGTTATGCTCCAGTCTTTTTTGCACCATCGTCTCAGGAAAAGATCATTTTTCCTACTCATTCGTCCATTTTTTGGGAAATGTCACATCAAATGTGGCAACTGCTGTGAGTCCAGATCTGAAATTACCGAGATGGGGAGGGAGGAGGAGGGGGCTAATGAATCCACCCCCGCTAACTGTGGATTTATGTGGCAGTGCAGATTAATCGTCGGTATGCCCACCAATAATGTGGCGGTTGAAACTCATTTCCATCCGTTTCGGATGGCGCAGTAATTTGTGATTAACCTGTGCTTTCCGCCAGGTTTGCCCTAGAAGAGATACTAAACCCTAGGTCCTGTCGATTTCACTTCCCCAGCACCCCGGGCCAATTGGAGAAAATCGGGTGGAAAAAAGTCCGACTCACTATTTTTTGGACTAATCAACAGTCCTGTGATAGGCGACAATTATAATTGAGGTCATATGCTGTCTAACAAGATGAAGAAGATTTTTACTGAAAGGGAGTTTGCTATTGATGGATGATTGCAACTTGTGCCCAGCACTCCGATAATACGGGGGCCTGGTTGCGTAGTAACACTTTAATTGGCCCATTTATTGCGATGAAATGTGCGGGGGCCAGACTCTGTGGTAAATCAATTTTTCTGCAGTGAATCCAGCAGGATACTTACTGTACCTAGTAGCCGGTAATGGTGTTTGGGTTTTTGCATTGCAACGACCGCGTTGGCTTGCCCTATGGCGCAGAATGGCCCACCCAAATTTTGCAAAATATGAAACTCTTTGTCATTGCACAGCGCACTATAGCTCGCCGACTCCTGCTTTGCTGGGTGCTGTAATTGGGCTTTATTGTTATTTATTAACCCTCTTATGTCAGGAGTTTCCAGTAAGCAGTGTCGCTCGTAAGCGCAATGAAAAACCTGTGCGTTAATTAGACCTCTGCGTGTTTTTACTGTGGGCTTCAACAATATAATCGAGCTGGTTCCATTTTTCATATCACTTTTTCTCAAGTGAAAATCAGAACATATATTACGCTCACAACGTTCAATGAGGCCATTATTGTTACGCAATAAATCAGGTTATTTTTTACTGGGAATAAAATATGAGTACCGTAATATACCTCACGGGCTTGATGTACCCCGCAGTTGATGTGTATACTCTGTGAATAGCGTTCATTTATAATGGTTCAATGCAGCTTACGTGGTTCTCTGCCAGACAAGCAGAGCATTGAATATGGAGGAAAATATTATGATTTGCGGACCCCTGTAATTGCTGCGCAGCTCATAGTTCCATGCAGTTATATTGATGTCGGCGGACACACTCTGATTTGATATTTCTCCTGCCTCTCCAGTAAGGCCTGCTTCTAAAAAATGTAACAATTGGCCGAAGCCTTCTGCATTGTTGATGACAACTGCTGTGCGGCTGTGGCCACACCGGGACCGGGCCTAATTTTTGGCGTCAGTTTTTCACAGCATCGCGACAGGCCCGGCGCTGACATTTTGGCGCAGGTTTGGCTGCAACTGGACTCCAACGATTTTTTTCTTCTTCTCTTTTTGATCCTAAACCCGCCCTTTTCCCCAGGAAGCCGGGCATTCGTTTTGGTCAGCTGCGGATCACTTTAGTGTGCCTTTTGGTGCATGCTTGCCTGCTGGACAAACGCCAATGGCTCTGCCGCATTGTTATCGATATTGATTCCCCCGGAACTGGCAGCATCAGTTTTGGAGCCTGGTACTGCTTGCGGAGGAGGCCTGTTATGTGCAGGAGTATTTTTGGGTGGAAGGTGGTGCAGCACCATCGGAAGAAGTGGTCCACCATATGAGAGGATTGTGGCTGAAATATTTCGGTTTTTATTCCGACTCTGGAGCTGGAGTGTACCAAAGGGAATGCGGTACCAATGTGGTGAATAATAAAAGACCTTTGCCGAACTGGCTCATGAATGACATGTGCAGGCACAGCCCGAAATAATAATTGCGTAATGAAAACATGCGCAGGCTTCCAGCACAATACAAGTCACTTATTTGAAGCTTAATGAATTCTGTTCGTGATCAGGCGTCTGTTTTCTCCATTGTACCGCTCGAAGGAAGCATTATGGAAATTACTCTGGTAGGAGTCACATTCAATCTCTTGCCTACTTCGCTTTCTCTTGGGCTCCCGAGACTTTCAGTTGCTTGTAGAGAATGGAGCCTCTCGTCCTGATAACAGCCGTTGTTTCGTTTCAAAGAGCATTTTAAAAGAAAAAAAAGGAATTGAAGTCGGAAAAGAAAGAAAGTAATGGCCGAGTGTTTTACACCTGACAGAACCCATTATTTTCCTCCGAGGCACGTGTGATCAGACCTGGTTTTAAACCTTATCAGCATGTATGGCGTGTGTGAGTCAGGTGGTTTTTGCCCAACCTCACCAACCTACCTATTCCGAATTTTATCTCCCGCAAAGTCCATTTTCCGGCTGGGGGATGCTGTCGCGAATCCAATTTTGGGAAGCCATCGCCTTCACCTGTCCTTTCCAAACCGTATCGTGGATCCTCTGGGAGCCTTGACAAGGTGAAAGGTGCCGAGGACTGCAGACAGAACTAGTCGTCTACCTTTACCTTTACCTTGCTTCCTTCCAGGGAGTTTGTCATTCCCCTTGGCATATTTTAGTTCTTTTTTGAGACGTGTTTTTTGGCTGTTTGAGGAGCGAGCGGGCCCATTAGCGTGCGGAGAGGCAAAAGCGTTTTTACAAAGAGAAATGAAATGGAGGTGGGGAAGAGGACGGGTCTTAAATTAAAAGGGAGTGTTTTTGTGGGGAAAAAACTTTAATTCCTGTTTTTAACTTGTTTTGCATGCATTTTGGGGAGGCAGAAGCGGATTTGTTTAAAAAAAGCCGGATGTCACGCAGATTGAATTAACAGTCCATTATTGAAGGCGAAAACTGGATTTTTGTTAAAAACAGCCACGATGACAAGTTTGGCCAGAATTGGCGCTGAAAACAAAAATGGCTTTATCTGGGCGTCGGACCAATTATGTGGGCTAGTTAATAAATATCTAACTTCGGATTAATTCAATAGTGTCACACATTGGCAATAATTATTCTGAAAGTGCACCCTGTTGCAACTTTTATATCCCCATCCCCTCTAGCGTGCTATACGGTCGACTGAAATGCGAAAGAGGATTTGTAATTCGATGTTGTACGGTGTTTAATTACTGCTGCCAGTAAATAAATTAGCTGGAAAAAATTCACTAAGCCTCCCCAACATGTGCAGTAGACTGAACCCATCGTTTGTGATTGGCAATGGAACTTCGCTCTAGACGTAAATATGTAGCCACACACAATTGCGCTCAATGCAATTTTGCTTGTCGATACCTGACAGTCTGCAGGACACTGGGCACTCTGAGTTAATGTGATTAAACTCTGACAATGCGTTTAGTCTCCATGAATTTCGGACAAGACTATCATTACAGGTAAATTTTTTAAACAAATGATTTAAACGGATTTTGTGATCAGCCCGAACTTTGTGATGCATTTATCTGAAGATAGACCAATTTTATACCTTTAGAGAGTAATAGGACCCTTGTACCCGCCGTATAATGAGCCATGGACCCTTCCTCCTGCATGTGGGTCTCCCAAGTGTGAGGTCGGCCTGGATCATCAGGCCAATATCCGAGCAGCTCCCAGAACGCTCTCATCATGTTCTATCCAGGCTACCTTCCCCCCCTCCACACCCAACTGCCGACCCAGCATTGAGCTATGCGATCGATTAATCAATTAGTGCCTTCCGATCGGTGGTGGTGGTGGAGGAGAGGATGATGATGCACCCCACCGACCAACCTTTTCATCCCTATAGTATGTGTGCGTGTGGTGCATGAGATGAGCGGAATGCTGATTTTTCATCAACTCTTTTTTTTTTTTTTTTGAGGAGCATCTTCAGGATTTTGGCGGATGGATTTATTGAGCGGATTAAACCGGGTCATCAAGTGTGAAATAGGGAGACTTTCGTGCTTCAAATTGGGTTACATAATTCGGAGCGGACTCTCATTAGGACGATTACTTAATGAGGATGGGTAGTGTCCAAGGTTATTGCCATTTGGAGCGGNGGGGGGGGGGCTCTGTTTTGAGCAAGTTGCACTAACGTGGTGCTGTATTGAAAGACTCGGATATGATCATGAACCACACAGTCATTTTGCAATAATCGATGGAAAGTATAGTTTCTATGCAAAGTTGTGTAAAACCTGCTGTAAAAATTATCCTAAAATTGGATCACGGCATAGTCTACCAACATGCACGAATTCCCGTACGCGTTAAAGATCTAAAATCAATGTTATTTTTTGAACAATATGGAAGTAGAACACAAATACGTTCTGCCCTAGATAACTAACATTTAGTGAGATATTTGGTGCTTGTCACATGATGTTCCCGGTGACAAAAAGTACATGAATGTTTTATGGATAATTTCACATCAATTACGGAATGGTTCTGCGGCTGCTTTGTAAAGATTATAACATGAAATTATTATGCACTGAAAGGGGTTGTTCGGGGTTATTAATGTTTGTCCAGCATACCGTAGGCCTATGTGGTTCCCTTTACCTGTACTACGCGTACGGCTGAATTAATGAAATGCACATACAGATCATATTCCGAAATGACCACTTTGTTTTATTAGCTGTAGTTTAATAATATTGTATTAATAAAGAATCATTACATTCAATAAGTTGCGAGTTTGCTGTCCATTTTGGCTGCATGCTTGACTTTAAAGTAATTTACTTTGACTTGAATTACATAGTCTACATTTCAAAATTGTGATTAGTTCTGAAATACTGTCACTATACTGCCAATCATTCCAGGATTGCAATCAGGCCAGCAGTAATTATTGCATTGGTAATTTTGCCTGTGTATCTCAGTTTCGACAGACGAGTGACACATCACAGTTACATATACTCTATCTTTCACCGAAGCGCTCGAGTAATGTTTGTTGTTAGTAGTCATTGTGCCGCATTAATTAGCTAATTGCCACCGAAAAAAAAAACCTGCAGTGTGTCAGCTCTTTTGTCCCTAAAACAAGAAAAGGAACAAAAAAAATCAACGCATGCAACAATTTGCTCTTCGCATTTAAAAACCACACATTGTCTACCCCAGCGTGCAATATAATTACGTACCGGCACTTAACAGGGCATCAGATAACTACAAATTAGCAATAATTAGTGTTGAACGATGTACAAGCTATCAGAACTCGCCAGGAGGTACCAAACACATTGTTTAACATTTTGTGACCAGCCCTCACTTTACCCATGCTAATTTTACAATAATCACTCCCGTTATTACATACTCGTACAGTAACCGAGAAAGTCCCTGGAAACATAAGGTCCGTCCTTTATTGTCCGGTGGGTCGAACCTGCAAGAGCAATCAACTTTGCTTTTGTGCTGACTGAATTTTTTTTTCAAAGAAAAGGAAAGAAAAAATGTTGAGCTTCTAGATGCGTTCGGCAGCGGTTATGAGCTCTTAGGAAGGGGGGGCCACATCAATATATGCTGTACGTGGGGCTATTTCATTCTGCTGTTATGACACTCGTATATCAAACTCCGTATTTGGTCTGACAAGCTGGTGCATTATCACGCCCAGATTTCGGCCGAGGGCGACGCTTAACGCAGTTAAAACGGCGCCATTTCCAGTCCAGAATCACATGACGGGGACGGAAAGACTTCACCTCGGAGCACATTTGCAAAGGGCTCAAATTGAACTGCAGTCAAGAAAGAGAGACAAATCATGTCCGGACCGTTTTTTCAACGTAGCAAAAAAATTTATGCAGAATTACACGGGTCAGCGTCTGATCTATGGGCTTGGCTCGGCGGATTTTTGTTGTTGCCGTTCATGCTAAGCCTCGAGCCGAGCCGTCATATCTCAAGTTGTCAAAATAAGACTTTCTTGCCAGGTCAAAAATGGAGGATGCAGAATGGTTATGACTTGCCACAGCTTTGTGTTGCTGGTACATATTTGTATTGCTGTGTGTGGAAATCAGCGTCGAGTAACCTAAAGAATTTTGCAAATATGATATGATCGCGAAATATTTGTGCAATGTGGCAGGATTGAAACACATTGTAATATCTGTACAGTGACTGACAGTCTGGGAATGTTCCCTTGCTTGCAATTCAGATCAGACTTCGCAGTGAGAAAGAGAAGCACGTACTGTACGTTTCCGAACTACCCTTTATGGCAGGCGTATTTCCAGAACTGTAATAATTTCCCTGCGCTCTCCTCTTCACTCAAGCATGTAATGTTTTCCAACTCATCAGGGTGCATTCGGAAGACTAGGTTAAACTTGGGGTAGGTCTTAACTGCATATACACTGACTGCCCCATTCATCTAACTCATCAGTCTCTAAACAGCGCGGGGTAATATTCGCCGCTCTAGTTTCAGTGCTGCATTGCACTAGAGTTTTAATAAAGAAGGGCACGAAACTCGACGAGTGTTTGCCAAGTGGGCTCATCCGACTAATAAAGCTGCAACTAATTAATCCTCATTAAACTACTATCACGAGTCCCGCACAGCTAATAAAAATAGTGGCGCATCAGAACAGCAGTAAACTAATGAAAATATTTACAGCCTTATTCGCGCATAACTTTCGCGAGCGATTCAGCCTGGCAAAGGAGCATCGCCGTGTTACAAAAGCCTCTTTTCATTCCTGTTTACAAGAGCAGCGGGGAAGCAGGCCGGGCAATTTGGCTCTTCTGGAAACAGTGCGAGGTGACAATGGAAGAAGAGCAATGGGTCGAGGAGCAGGCCCAGGCAAGTGGCTTGGAAAGGAAGGCTCCATATAACCGTAGAGGATTGCAGGGGGTGAGAGAGATAGAGTTGGTACGTTCATAATGAGGCTGCTCCGGGTATTGATTGGCCCACATGCAGCTCTCATCGGAGAGTCTGAGCTGCAAGGTCTAGATGTTGGTGGTGCTCCAGACAGCAGGGCTTTCTCCTCTCCCAAAAAATGGTCGTCAATCCCGAGCATTTGAGAGGTTATGCTGGACATTCACCTTAACGAGCACGTTTTGTACTCCGGTTGAAGACCCGAAAAAATCCGGATCAATAGGCACACTTCGCACAAGTTAGTGCAAATCTTATTAAAAGACGGGGATCAATTTTCTTCGAGGGAGAAGTGAACAGGTTCACTTAGCTAGATTACTACGTTTCATCGTATAGATCGTTACGAAGAATGGTGGAGCATACTTTCCTTAAAGAGGCACTACGTTCCTGATAATATGATTAAGCTGACATATTTCAGCCAATTTGTGGGATTGCTTCTGACCCGGTCTCTACTTATATTGTCCTTTTTTATATTTCCTCGCACTGTTTCAGTTCCTACTGCCGGAGAAGGGGAAAAAATAGGACAAAGTACTCGGTCCTCATTTGATGGACGCCCCCAGACTTCCTTCCTCTCATCACCAAACTTCTACACCATGACGGTGGAGAAAGATGGTTCCTTACTCTATTTTTTTGCTTTCCTTTTCTTTTGGAGGCTGTTACGGGTCTTGTCGAGTCCCAAAAGCACCTGCTTCCATTCTTATAATGAGGCAGGAGGCTTCCAAGGAAAGCCGGCAGGGGTTGAAGGATAGAAAAGGTTGCCAGTTCGAAACGAGGGGCGAACTACTACTCTTTTTTTTGGCTCTTTCTGATTGCCCCTATTTTCTAGCTGAAACTGATATGAACGGGTTCGTTAAGGAGGGAAATCCAAGCAGCCAAAAAGCTTGCCTTCCCTCTCCTTCCCAATTCTCCCTTCCAAGTTTGTACAGCGGAATGGCCCTCCAGAGTAAAATTACACTTTGGCTGCCTTTTCAGTAATTTTTACTGCTGGAGGTACTCGAGCAAAGAGCGCACCCGGTATCCCAAACGTACACTTCACTTTAATTAGATGGACACTCCGGCCCATGACCAGTCCGGTCTCATTTTTTGCCCATTATGAATGTCGCAATTTTTTGGGACGGAGGGTACGACATATTTGATCTCATAATGCAAAATTGCTATTTTAAGACTGCACGAGTGAATGTAATTAATGGAAAGGAAATGGGTGCCGCTTGTACGTACTTCGAAAGGTTCCAGCGAAAATTAATGTTCAAAGCGAAATGATCATTGACAGCCCGGAAGCAATATCATAAACCAACCCCCCTTTGTGCAAAACATGTCCATTATTTAGGTGTATTTGCGACCTCCAAATATTTGCTCGCCAAATGGCATCCGAAAGTGTCGCGCATGGGGACAGCACCTAAAAGGGAAGCTGTTGCGTGAAAGAGATTTTTGCGGCTTTACATGATGTTCAGGTTAAGGGATTCACGCCCCCCAAAGTGCTCGCCATAATTGACGCAGCTATTTGACTTCATGGAAACCTTCCAAGTGCTTCTGGGCAGAGTTAAATCCCAAGCGCACTCTTTATATGAATGTGAGTCCAAATTTGGATGTTCATATGACCTACCAACAAAACTATTCCAGCTCTAAGATTCTTACCTGGAGGCGTTATGTTACTGTAATTAGCGGATAAAATTTCTTAAACTGTGCATTGTTGAACAAAATATGGTTTGTTTCAATTGGATGTAAATTAATAATAGTGAAGGTGCATATTGTTTTATATTTTTATTACAAATAATAGTGCTATACTGATTTTCATTACCTTGCTCGAATCATTAATTTTCTACGTATAACATGCAATGTTTTGAGAGCACAACATGTATCGTGATAAACGTGCAGTTGAAGTAAGGTAACGACCACGATCCGCACTTGGAATCGTACGGGTAAAAGATAAGGCAAGAGTGCGCTTCATTCGCTCGTAAAATAAAGAGAGCCATCTAAATGGCATTGTTAACAGTGAGAGGTAATTGCACTCAGCTATTTCCAGGAACCAGGAAATTCCTTTTCCCCCTGACATGAAAGTTTCAAGGAATTAGATAGAAACATAGGATTTCTCTCCACCGAAGCCAACAAGTTAAACATTTATCAGTGGAATTCCCAAATCGAATTTTTTCCCTCTCCACCTCTTTGTCTTTGTTCGCAGCCCAGCAAAGGATTGAGTGACTGAGATAAATGCGAAGATAATTAAAGTTTAAACTCTTAATTTTGGGCTATTTGATTGGACAGGTAGGAAAAATGACTGATTATTGCTTCTACCATATTTTCTTGGCCTTTTATATACCACGAGTTATACATAAATCTCAAGAAATGTATGGCCAGATTAGTGCTATGCACAAACGAATTTCTTGTAGCAAAGTGGCCCTCGTTGTCTGCCAACTCAATTTTTAGTAGAAGCTGAAGTCGTCCATATAACATGAGTACAAATCCCATTCAGTTTGTCTCCAGCGTCCGGAGAATTTTTGGAACTCAGCTCTGGGAAGCGTCTCGGTAATCAAATAATACTTCAGGTAAACTACTGCTGGCATCATTTCAGACTCGGATGATGTTTTTTTACCTCGTATTTTTTTCTTCTTCTTAAAAGCTTTGTTTTCTTTTTCTAGGAGCGTGAAGAGTCGCACTGAATCCAACCCATTTCAGATATGGTGTTCTTTCGAGTGTCGCCAAAGTTCCATGAAAGTAAACAATTGGGAGTGTTGAAACTTTGCCTCTTCACGAATTAAACTGTCTCTTTCTCCTCCCCCCAGCTCTTTGGTAGCTAATAGTCTGCAAGGTTGGGAGACTTTCTCCGGAATGGAAACGCCTTTATCTCCGAGGGGGGGGGGGGCTGGACCATTGTCGCCGATCGGTGGAAAGGGAAGGTTTGCTTTGTGCTAGTCCTCCGGAGTTTCCGATTACTTGGTGGAAGGGATTTGGACGAAAGTAGGTGATGGAGATAAGCGAACTATTATTTACGTGTGCGGAGTACCTTCAGAAAATTCGCAACCTCTGTGTCAGTGGGTCATGGCCGTCAAGATTTGATTGCGACCCATTGTTCCGTCTTGTCACGTGGTTGCTCCTTCTATATTGTCTTCGTTTCCTTTTCTCTTTTTTTTCTGGTGCTGGCGTGAAATTAATTGTTGGACGACAAGCAGAGAAACACCATCCCCCCGAGTGGATTGGCTGTTTGGCTGGCCCATTTTATGGGCACTCTAAGCAGTTCATGCCGTTTCATGCACAGAGGCGCCTTTGTGGGTGGGCCGTTCAATTTGAGAGAGATATGCCGCCGGGGTATTAGGGACCTACCAAAGGGCCAGCAGACTCCTTTTTTGTCCTAAAAGAAGTGGAATAAACAACCGAAAGTAAAGGAGATTCCAGGCTCGTAGAACCACAAATGAAGAGCTAGAAGGTTTGTAATTTTGGTTGCTGCTTTTGTTTGCTTTATAGTCCAGAGTAATGTTGCAGGCTGTAGTTGAACCTCGGACATGCATGCTCGCACTTAGCCGCCTGTGTGCGAATATTAGGCTTATAATAGATGCGCATTATGTCGAGCAAATTATATTGCTGGCAGAATAGTGAGTCCGCGGTTATATGAACGTGGGCGCCATGTTTATTGCATAACTGATTGGCTCACATCATTGCAACCTATTGTGAGCGCTAATTACTTAATTTATGACGCAGTACTCACGTGCTTATTTCGGCTTCCAATTACGATGACAATGTGTGTGCAGCTGCCGTGCACTATGCTCATGTCAAGACACATCACGAGTGTGATTAAATCGAAATACCCAATAAACTACAAATTTTTTGATGCCATCCATTGAAACCGCAAAATTTTTACTGCACTAACTGAAGAATCTTCGTGGCTCAGACTGAAAATACACACCATACGTATGGAATTTCAGGAGCTGGCTTTAACTCCATTTTGAGAAAACATGTGCCCAAAATGGCGCCTGAGAAAATCCCCAGGAACTTCCCAAAATCCGATCCTCTCACGACCTTCTCCCCTTCCTCGCAGGACGGTAACCCTATGGCAATTCTATCAACCCTCTTTCAATGGTGGCCGGAAAACCATTATTTTGTTTGTAGGTTCCTTGGAGAGGCTGAGAGATTGCTTCCGGAATCGGAGTCATCTTCTCTCGCGCTGTTGGAGGAACGAAAATTGTGTCGCTGGAAAAAAGAACTATAGGCTTATAACCATATCCGATTTCCAGCAGTTAACGTTGTACTGCGTAAATAATTGGAACCGAGCGACTGAAGCCCGGTTTTTTAAAAGGCGACATCAGGTTTCAGCGGATGTGGGGCATCCGAGAGTGATTTTTACCTTATCCTCACCCAAGTTGTGAGGCGGAATAAATTGTTCAGCAATTCCCGGAAGAATGGCCCCTTTTGCCTCTCGAGATTCATAGGTTTGAGGCGATGGCCTAGAAAGAGGGGGTAGCAAGAGAGAAGGAAACGCATTCTTCTTCAGCCCTTTTCCTATATACACCAACCACCATCCCCATTATCCTCCGGATGATAGATCAGCCCCATTTCGAAGCCTTCTAAAACTTTGTGGGTTTTCAATTAGAAACAGTCAATCCGAGCACAAAAAATGTAAAAAAAAGAGGGTAGAGATTCCATCCCCAAAAGGGAGTTAAAACAGATCCATTTTATATCCGAGGTTAGCAAAAGTTTGTGGGGGAGCTGGCAGTTGGGTGATTAATTTCCCCTGCAATGACCAGATATGGAAAACGAAAAGTCAAACTCGGTCTGTGGGTCTGCTGTGTTGAAGGCGAGATTTTGTACGAGGTTGTCCACTAAGCCTCAATTTCCCTCGAAGCGCAAGGGAGAAAGCTTCTGGTATCCAAAATGGAGCTCGCGTGGGCTCAGTTGTAATATAATGAAGATTACTCTCTACTGATACGGAGTCTGCATTCTCTGGTCTCCTCTGGGACTCTGTGTATGTGAACAGGGACTAGATGAGATGGAAACCTCTTGCCATATTGTTGGAAACGCTTAGCGTGAGTGATTTGCTAACTTGATATCTCATTTTCTCTTTGCAGGTAAGTGAATCTGGGATCTCGCAGAATGTGGTGGCTATACTCTTGCTAAAGGTAAGATGTAGAGACTATTGAGTGCAAAGCAGCGAACAGAAATTATAGCCGGGGTTGAAACGGAAAAAAAGAAGAAAATGTCGTTATCCGAATTCAATAAATACAGTGGAGGAAATGGAGGAGGCATCAAAATGTGAAGATACAGTGAATTTAATGGATTATGCATCTCGGAATTGATCTCGTTTCCAATACCTTTTGCCTTTTTCTGGTTACTACGTCAGTGTAATGATATTGATTCCGTTCTGAACATCTTGGCTCTCACTTTCTAACTTTCTCCGACTTCTTTTTTCATCCGAGTTTCCTTTTCGAGTCCGAAACTTGATCCGCTTTTGAGCAGACTCGAGCTTCAGTGACTCTCTATTCTTCGTCAACTCTAGAAATGCAGATATCTCCACCTTTGCTTGCACATAAATTTGTATAGGGTACTACTTCACCGATGCAGTTTGATGCCCGATAAATGTGTCATCGCGCACTGTAAATCCCGACAGGAAAGAGGGGGAAAAAGTCGCTTCTGCACTGAATCTCGACGCTTATACACTTTTTTTTATCTTGTAAAGTTCACTCCATATGCACTTTGTCTCTAAGTTTCTGGGGCGACGTCGGTGGACTGAATTCGAAGGATTTGCTTTCCGTTCTCTTTGGGG
>JYFJ02001272.1:0-84984 GCA_000934665.2 Catajapyx aquilonaris
GACTATACGGTACCGTACCTGCAAAGGCGTCGCCCATTTTTTTTTAAACCCGCGTTTTAATTGTGCGACCGGGTTTTAAAAAAATATTATTAACTTCCGGTTTCTTGGATGGTTCCTTCTTGAAGCCTGCTTCCCCCCATTGGCCTCCCTTCCACTGCTCCCTCCCCCCCCCAGCTGTTTGCCCCGGATGAGAAGCGCTCCGGGCCAAGGTTGCACTTGGGATGTTTTTTTTAAAAAGGGGTGTCCCATGGCCTAGTGGCCCACCCCTCCTGGAGTATAACCTACAGGCTGCCTGGAAGATGGTGGCGAACCTTGTGATGTCACGGGGAGGAAATTCGTAGGGGATAATAAAGGGTGGGAATCCCTAGCCGGGTCTTTGACCTTGTTCGAATGACGTCAGGTGTCATGGCGACGATGGAATGGTCAGTCTCGCTGCGTTGATTAAAAAATGGCGATTTGGGTGTCTAAAAGCGAGCGATTTTGTGTCAGAAGCGAGCGATTAGGAGATAATTTGGGTGTGGGTTTTCTAATCGGGTCGTTCCCGTTTCCTCCCACAATCCATCACAGCACAGGCAATGATAAAAGTCGGTGAATTAAAATATGAATCGCTAAAAGGCTCAAGACGGCTCAAGAGGACCTATATCATGGGTTGTCCATGATTCTTATTAAGTTATTTGGAAATGATTTTCCGTAACACAGATGAGTTTCCTTCATATTTGACTAGTAGCAGAGACAGTTCTTCGCACGGCCTATTTCCACGGTAGACTAATCAACGAAAAAAAAAAAATCATGTTGGCAATCATAGCACCATCGATAGGCCGGGTTGCACCGACTCCCGGAAAATTTATCCGTCCGAAAAAGAGCCAGGATAGTTTATTATTGATTGTTGACAGAATTGTTGACAACAATCAATACCAAACTATCCTGGCTCTTTTTCGGACGGATAAATTTTTCGGGAGCCGGTACAACCATAGTGTTGAATGTCATTGTTGTCGTGGTAACTTCGTTATTGCCATGGAAACAAACGAACAAACTTTGCATTATACAGTATAGTAGACTATAATGTAGTCATTATCCAAACCGTTCTTTCATGTTGTCAAAAGTGTGTTAAATTTTGGTTACATATGCATCAACTCGAGGCTAAATTCATATTGCCAATGTATGGAACATTTTCACCTCGGCGGGTTCACCTCCCATTGGGCAAGGTCACCTGGACAGCAAAATTACTCGCTAAATCTGAAATTCCTGTGTTTATTTTGAAGAAGATAACCTGGTTTTGATAATGACCTACTCATTATGTAAAATCATACTACGCTATAAAAATTCCTGAACGCAATAAAAGGCCATGGTTGCGGACCTCACAGGCACATCCAGATATAACAGACTTCAAGGGACAGCGAAAATCGGTCTGTTATAGCCGAATACACAAACCACTGATATAAAAAAATTGCCGGGACGGCCCTTTCGAGTATGTTATAACCGAGGCTGTTATATCGGGATTCAACTGTACAAGAATATATACTGCTTCTCAGTCGTTAAGAAGAGATGCCCATACAGCCATACCATCCAGATATGTCCAGAGCGTCAGATCATCGCGCAAATGGGAATGTGGAATTGACTGGTGCTTCCCCCTCCCCCCTCCCCAAAACAAAATTGGCGTCATCCTGCAATCCCAACCTGTAGCATTGACCTCTATTGATAGGTCACTGGCAGCGTGTTGGCGCCTGATGTCGTATATCTCCTCGTAACATCTTGGCCTGGTTGCATATTCACCAGGAAGCCGAAGGCCCCAGCTGAAGAATCTCCATGTGTCAAGTGTTACCGTCTGGGGCATTCAAGGGCGAGGGCAAAACTCGCCCCTGACTTTCGAATCTTATGAGGCCTGCGTGTGTGTGTACGTGTACGCGTGTTTATATATACTCGCGCGTGTGCGCTCCTTTTTTTTTCCTCCCATCATCTTCTTTGCAGCAAATCTGGCAAGCTTATGGAGAGTGACACATGTTTATTTCTTTTGAGGGGAAGAAGACTGGCCAGGAATAGTCCAGAGAGGATTTCAGACGGAAGAATGACATGAACTCGGTCAGAAATAAGCATTTTTTGTGCGACACCCCCCACACATACACTCATTCCCTTCCACCCCCTACATCCCCCATTGCTTTATTTACCATAAATTCAGTGCAGTTTGTTCACCTTGGCGATGTGGACAACAAACTATGCCCACCTGTGAAGCTTCACACCTTGGCTCGACCGGGACATTACACACAACGTCAGTCTAACATGTGAATAATTAAGAAATTTGTGTGCGGTCCTTCTGTTCAGTCAACTAGGCGCCTCCAGTTACTCCGAATGTTATGTTGCTTAATTTTGAATAAATTATAGGGGATAGGTAGAGGGCCTAAATAGGCTATATTACCCTAACCTTACAAGTCTAACAAGTGAAAAATACCATTACTTCACACTGCACCAGTCTGTGAACTGTTGGGACAGCCTTGCTGATACCACGGTCCGAATCAGCAATGGAATGACTCGAAATATGAGCGTTTTAAACTTGAAGATAATATTAGCCCACACTGTGTAAGTATTAGCCTACTCAAAACATTTCTGCCGGACCATCAGAAAATGTCCCATCAGAGGGAAAGATGGGAATCGCCACGCCACGCAATGCCTAAAATATCTCGCCAAAAATGACTGATCTGCAGGGATTCATAATATTTATGAATGGAAGCCTCGATTTGCCGAGATATCAGAGCATATTTATATGGGTCGAAATTACTTCATTGTGTAATAGCCTACACAATCTGTTGATCAATTATTGCTAGAGAAATAATTATAGTGTCCGAGAAAAATGTTAGTAAATAACATTATCCCAATCTTCAAACTCTGATATATGGCAAAATGGTTCAAGTGTGGCTCGATCTGATCCTTCTGTCATATATTCGCATGAATCACTCGTGACATTGACATAGTCTACTTAGCTTACAACTTATCGAAATTCTCTGAACTCGCTTTTTTTTACAATGTTGCTAAATTTACAGCTATGTCCTAAAAACAGATTTTATATACTAGCCTCCATTGAAAAACTCATGCTTAAACAGTACATTGAACTCTCGCAAGCATGTAACCTTATTCGCATCAAGCGCGCCAAAGTTAGCCATACACACCCGCATATGTGAAACTCCTGTTTACATATTCGCATTACGTAACGAAACACGAGACTCGAAGTCGCGAAAAGCCGGTGCACGTGCAGCCCGCACATGGCGCTGCCCAGAAAAAAATGGGTGGGAGGTGGGGGATATGGACCACCTTCCACCCAAAAAATAGGGGTAGTTTGGCCGCCACTTTTTCTCATAAGTTCGCGCCGGGCCGAAAAGGTCCGACGGCCATGACGGGAGGGCCATATTCCTCCTAACCTCACCCCCCACTTCCAAACCCTCCCACAAAAAAGCCCCCATTGCCACCCCACCCATCCCTCTTGTTCCTCCCGACCCCCCCCCTTTCTCTGAAAAAAAAAAGGACACCCCCGCCTCCCCATCCACCTCACAACCTGCCTCAGTGTACGAACCCATGGTCCCGAGTCAGCCATCGTTCATTCATCAGGGGTCATTGGCGTAGCCAGAATATTTATGAACCTGTCAAACTGCATATATCGCACTAACTTGTCACTTGTGTCACACAGTGTACAGATTTGACTTTGTACGTGGTTGTATGGCATTTTGATTTTAATTTATTCTGTAAAAATTGGCCGGGCACTATTTGGAACAAACCGGGCACGAACTGTTCAGACGGGAACTGTGTGTCCATGTCGTTCCGTACCACATCGTACTGTAGACCTACAATGTACTCCGCCTTAAAAGAGCTGTTTAATTATTTGTTGCATTGTTGATATTCTCATTATTGTTGCCAATTATAATGTCACTATGTCAGTATACTGTTACTACAGTAGACTCCGCCTATACATCAGACTTGAAGGGACAGCGGAACAGTCTGCTATAAGCGAGGTCTGTTTAGACGAGGCTGTTATATCCGGAGTCACTTGTACAAGATTGGATTGAATGCAATGTACTCAGCCTATTGGCACCCTTTCTGGTCGCCAGAGTACGCCAATAAATCAATCTATGAGCTCAGTAGCTGCAATGACGGCTAGTTTGGACCAGGTGACCATGATGTTCTAACAGTCAATTCAAAATTATGGTCCGATCGTGTGTCAATGTGGCGTGTCACATATCAAGATGGGAAAAGAGGCGTGAAATTGATTTGAGCGACTTCAAAAAGTGGCGAAATATGCCCAACATATTGTCACATGCGAGTTCATTCATACGCTCCACAAGCCCCTAAAATGGACTCCCACACCCACCACCCTCGTACGCTTACTCCCCCGCACCGTCAATCCTCCTTCCCACTCTCTCTCTCTCTCCAACTCACCCCCGTCGTGTCCCCCCCCCCCCTTCCCTAGCCCCCCCAAAAACTCTTGAAAAGCATTGATCCGGAGGCTGCAGATGGAAAAGGAGTGTCTCGCACGCCATCTTTGAAAGCACTCCGTCACGTCGTCAGGAAATGACGTCGACTCTCACGTCGACAGGTCGCCCCTGACGGCTCTCGTTGGAACCCCCCCTTTTTACTCGGATTCCCCATTCAAGATTGTGGAATGCTCCGATATATATATAAAAAAATCTTACTATACGAGACAGTAGAGACGCGCTCGAGACGCGATCATGAGGATTTCCTTTTTAAAAACCATATTGTTAGGAGCTTCTCTGGAAAAGTGGTTGTGTGAATTGAGGGGTTAGTCACTTATAGTTCGTATACATCGAGCTGAAGTCCGGTTGAAGTCCAAGTGAAGTCCGGCCGAAGTCCATGAAGTCCGGTCAAAGTTCTTGAAATCCTGTCGAAGTCCGTGAAGTCCGGTTGTTGGAAGTCCATCGTACACTATATACTCAAAGTGACTAACCCCTCGGTGTAAATACATTACTTGTGTGAGCCATGGCGCCTGGAGTTCCCTGTACAGTACAAGGTGTCATATGACTCCATGTCTTCGTGAGGCCGGGAAAAAAAAATAATCGAGAAGGTTGCCAGAGGTGGGAGTGCTGAAGTGGAAGGTATAGGGGGGTGGATGTATTTGCACGCCAAAATAAGCATGCATTATTCCATCCCCCACCCTATGGTCCGTGACAAGCCAAGTCACGAGTACATAAGGTTTGAGCAGCTGTGCCAACACTTCCTGGAAACCAGGATTTTCGGGGTCTGAGGGTACCAACCCAACATATTGCATGCAACCTCCCGGAGGGGGTGGTGCAAGCCTGAGGGGTTGCAGGGGGGTGTGGTTGAAGTTGGGGGAGGGGCGGGGGTGTACGACACACCGACGGTCGATACGTCGTCGGTGGGGGTGTGCATACCGAGCGCAGGCGCCACGTCTAAGTATACTGCGTCCAAACCTGTCTGGCACCAGTCCAGGCCGCGACGTGACGATTTATTCTACCTGGATACCTTGCCGGTGACGTCATCCGGTGACCATTGATTTCGCGAGGGGTTAACCATCGAATAAATTGCAAATGGCGGTCCGGATACGGGATTAACAAGACGACCAGAAGTGTCCCCCCCTCTCCGTCAACCACACCACCCATCAGTCCCCGCAGACCAGTTGCTTTTGGCGTCGGCGCCATGCTGACCTCCGTCGCCACCTAGGCTTCTCCCACCTGTCGCCGTCGACGCCGGTGATGTGCTGAGACTTGGGGGTCACCCAACCCCGTGGGGGCAGACCAACACACTGGGGGGTGGGGGGTCACACGATTCAAACCCCCCCGCCCGCTCCGCTCACGACACCATGGTCCGCTGAGGTGGTCCCACATCCCCAAGAGGTCATCCAAAGAGAGGAGAGAGAGGCGATTGAGGAGTGTGACCTGCCTGGGTGCCATGCATGAGGGAGTATGAGGCAGCCATGTCTCGACCCTCCCGCGAGGCTCTGGAGATCGAGGAGCCGGCCCTCTCCAGTTCGCAGGTATGGTTTGGTCGGGGCACTCACCTGTTTCCAGTCTCCCGAGAGAGCGACCCAACTATGCCCCTTGCGAGTATATCGCCTGCCTTGCAAGGCCCTCTCCAGTTCGCAGGTATGGTTTGGTCGGGGCACTCACCTGTTTCCAGTCTCCCGAGAGAGCGACCCAACTATGCCCCTTGCGAGTATATCGCCTGCCTTGCAAGAGAGCCTTAATGGTTGCATACCCTGTTAGGATAAAGGCTGTTGCCACACAAATGTTTCCTCAGGGTGCTTTATAATGATTCGAATTAATGTGCAGTAAACCAGAGGATCATTTTACACACTAGGCCTACAGAATGATTATTTGGCCGAGATAAATACAAGACCACATGACACATTCTTATAAGTGATCTTATGGTGACCCGCAGTTCGCCTTAGAAGTATATGTCTGAATCATTATGACACACCCAATAAGAAGGTAGTGTATGTTTTCACGAATGCGCTGAACCAAAATGGGATGTTTTCCTATATACACACGTTCAACGTGTTTTATGTGTCTCAAGAGAAAGGAGGTATTTTCTAGAGCAGAGGAACCCTAAGTAGAGCAAAGATGCCGGGATATTCACTGTCTCGGAAGGAAGAAAAGGCGCCTGAGATGAAGGGAGAGAAAACGCATTCGTGAGAACATTGCTTTAGGCGCATTTTGAGTGTAACTTAAAGAGCATATCAACTAATTCTTAACTGCCCAGGTATATTGATAATCTAAGAGTGATCCTCGTCTTTTACGAGCAGCCTACACATCTAATGTCTAGCATTATCAATGAATATTAAAACGTCGGCAGTTCAGTATAGGACCAGTAATGGAATTGGGCGCTGAAGTCATTAGCATTTAATTGTTACTTTCATTGAGGCTTACAATGTTACATTGTGACCTCAGTACACAGGTTCCGAGCCCGCTATAATTCGTACAAATACAGCTGGCATATCATTATTCGTGTGAGTCGTTACGAAGCTATTACAACGATTAATAAGTGTATTCAGAGCCACTTTCAAGTGGTCCAACTTGAAGGATGACTAATAATTACACATGAACCAGTTCCAGTGAAAGTTATTACAAGACATTCATGCAATCTGGGCCTGCTCGGATTTTATTGGCCTGCACGAACTATCTGATTTACATATTTTAGCATGATTAATTAAATTAGAGTATTAATTCACCATCTGGACTGGTCAAAGTGGCATAATTTGTGCTCATTAAGATATGTTCATTAATATGTAGCATTACCATCATCTAACATGAATCCCACCTGGATATGTTCTTCCTTGTAGATTGTACTATACAATGTATCCTTTCAATTATCTTTCAATTACGATTTCGTCAAACGCATTCATTGTCTGGAACACAACGTCAGCAATGACTGTGTACTGTACAGTATAACACCTGCTAATACTTGTAATAAAACACTTGCAAATGGACAGCAAATCCGTAATAATAAGAATACAGTTGAATTGAGGATATAACAGCCTCGGCTATAACAGACTATCGGTTATAACATACTCGAAATGCCGGTCCCGGCATACTTCCACATATGGCTTATGTGTTTGGCTAGAACAGACCCATTTTCCGAGGTCCCTTGAAGTATGTTATATCCGGGTTCAATGTAATAATACAGAAATAATAATAATAATAATAATAATAATAATAATAATAATAATAATAATAATAATAATAATAATAATAATGCAGCCATGTTTTTGGTAGGCTATTATCAAACATCGCATCTGTTTGCAGTTCCACAATGTTTAGGGACTGCAACCAATAAATTGACGTTTTAAATAAAATACTGTACCCTGCAGGCACATCATTCTGTAAAGAGATACAGTACCTTGCAGTAAATTGAACTTTTACTTTTCACACTCTACCGCAATGGGCCAAATGAAATAATCAAGCTTTTTTTATCGCACGTTATAGACCACCTAAAACATCTCGCATCAAAGGTCAGACCCTGCGCTGTAATTAAACTTTCAAACGAAGCTTTGTATTCTTGGAAATCTGCATTAGGACCTGCGTCATTCATAACGCTCAAATATTAAATCTCCACCTGTTTATTAACGTGTGAAAATAAGGCAAAGTTTAACAAAGCTATTATTTTTCAATTGTCTAATAATGTAATCAAAATAGTCGCTGTGAATTATTATTATTATTATTATTATTATTATTATTATTATTATTATTATTATTATTACAGTTTAATCCGGATATAACAGCCTCGGCTATAGCAGATTTTCGGCTATAACAGACTCGAAAGGCCGGTCCCTGCTTACTGCAATATATGGTTTGTGTATTCGGCTATTACAGACTGATGTCCGCGGTCCTTTCAAGTCTGTTATATCCGGATTCAACTGTATTATTATTGCTTCCGTTTGTGAAGTATTCTAAAGTGATCATTTCACAGTTTACACAAAAGTTATTTGATCCCTCACGATGTATCATTTTTGAACGAACAGCATGCCAGGCAAATGAACGCAAATATGCAATAAGTGTATTTCAGGTTTTCTAAGGTTCTTGGAAAGTTCTAGGTCTAATTACCTCAACAACAACAACAAAAAAATGAAGCTGACTGTATTAATTAAAAAGGCCAGTTCTTTCTGCCGTTGAACGTCTGAGCATGACTAATTGTCCTTTTTGGCACGTTCAACATTTTCACCCATCCCAAACCTAACCTGCTACCCACCCACCCACACAAAAAGGGGGTGGGGGGACATAACTTCCTTAAAGTAAGGAACCAGACTCTCTTGTGATCGATAACGTAACTTCCATGACGTCATCCTCATGTCAGAAGAGGGTAACTTCACATAGGGCGTGGTGCAGCTCATATTATATGATGTGAAGACGGAGGGTGTGGGGAGGGGTCAATTTTCCCACTTTTTCTGTCCTCCTTTTTTTGTGCGTATCTGGCTTTGGGAGGGTGAGTTTTATGAGGAAAGAAGGGGGGAGATGCGATGGTTTGCGCGTCACTTGGAGCAAAGAAGCGTCTTTTGATGAGGGTACTGGGGGAGGGATGGAGAGAAGTCATCTCTCCTCCGCCCCCCCCCCTCCCCCCATCCCACCGAACATCCCGAGCTCGACAAGCAACAGGTCTGCAGCCATCTTTTTCAGAGACAGCTAGGGAGGAGAAAAAAATGACACCTCCCAGCAAAAATCAAGCTGCCAACCATGAATGCTCAACATGGCAATACTGAATATTTCTCGTGAAGGTCATCCTGTATGGGGAGGTTTGAACCACGGTTTGAACAGGAGAAGAAAGAAAAAAAGAGGAGGGAGGGAAGCTTAGAGTGGAATTTGGGGAGGGTCATGTTGGTCACCGAGGGTAAAAAGGAATTGAGGGGTGCGAAGGAGCAGGTTCTGAGACGCCCTTTTTTCACCCCCTCCTCCTCCTCCTCTCCCTTTTTGCTGGAAGGGGTTCACTTCTTCAAGACGCTGACCTGGGGAGGGTGGATTGCTTTGTCTCCCTCCCACCTTCACCCTCCCACCCACCCAGGGGGGGCGGTAAAAAAAATTGTTGGGTGCGGATTGCGTCCCACCACTTTGGACCTTCCCCCCTCTTTGCCTTTCCAAACACATCAAGCCAACTGGGCTTATCCGAAAGTCATCTTCCAAGTGGCGGCGGTTGAAGGGTGGGTGGGATGAGGAGGGCTTGCTTGAAGGGAAGCCTCTTTGTTAGAGTTGCTCTGCACGGGAAATAGATTGGGGACAACCATCTGGATTTTCCCTCACACAATGTACTTTGGGCTCGAAAAACAACTGATTGCGCAAAATCCGCCAACATCAACAATCAGTATAGTGCAGCTCAACTCCAAAGGTGTCACAGAAGCGCTACGTACTGGTTCATTGATGGTGACTGATGTGACATGCCAAAGCTGGCCGTTCCGTCCCGTGCCAATTCGTTCCCGTTAGCAATGTCCGCAGGAAGTCCAATTTCCAAGAAAAGCTTTCTCCGAAAAATGCAGCCGGAAAAGGCATATGGTAAATGTTCCCTCTCTGGTCCCCCTCTTTCTCTGTTGCTTCTCCCCTCCCTCGGTGGTATAGTGACCTCGACCATCTGCCTGAATATCCCATTGAAGCTGGTACAGCCTGTAAAGGTCGTTTTGTGACCGACTGAGATTGTGGTCTCCCGGGAGGGCCAGCCATAATTATTTCCCGCGCCCGCCACAATGGCCACATTAGGACAAATCATTCGTGGAAGCTGCAATCGGAAGCTGGAGATGTCATACCTTTCCTGGTTTGGATATATTTTTTAAAAAAAGTATTCTGCATCCCTGCAGAGCCCTGCCCTTTTGCCAGAGAAACTTGCCACCTCCCTACCCCCTGACTGCAACCCCTCTTTCGCCCTACACCATCACATCGATTTTTGCGCCGTTGGAATAGGCTTGCTTTTAGGCTGGACTTTGCTCCAAACCTGCGCCAACTTCCATTACAACATGGACGGTTCCTTTTTCCAGGTGCACACAAAGGTGGGGACCGCGATTAGGGCAGTTAACAGACTATCAGGGAGCCGTGGAAACGCTTGTTATTGGCTCGGGGATCCGTAGGCCAGGGAAACGTGGGACAGGATGTGAACCTGTAGATTGTCACCACCTGTCTCTGGTAATAAAAAACAAAAAACTGGAGGCTAGATACTATCAGCTCCTTTTTTTTCCTCCGTTCGAAAGGGAGATCGACGTGTGCACGACACAATCAGGAAAGGGTTAGCTAGTGATTCATTCTAACTGAAATAGATTTCAGTATACGTACAAGAAATAAAGCGGATGTTGCCGCAGCTACATACGCACGTTAATTTTAGCCTAACATCTCTCTAAGATATGCAGGGTGGTGCACTGTCCAACTCAAGACGGATCCGACCTCCATAACTTCTCACCGCTGCGCTGTGTCAACTGAGGCAGTGGATCCGCCTGTGGAATTAATTTCATCGGAATTGACGAAAAAGACCTGATCATACTTATGTGATGTTTTAATTTCAACCCAAACTGTTCTGCACAAGTACGTGTAATATCCCTCTACCAGCGTATACATATCTCCTTCCATTCATTCCTTCGTATTACCCGCAGGATTCCCAGAGTAATGATTCCCTTTGGACAGGACTCATCATGAATCTGTGATTTAAATGCCCTCATTTATTCCGGCTGCTGGTTAATTATGGACCACCTCGTGACCTGTGCAAATGTGATTCCGCCTGAGGGGAATGCATTAGTACGGCTGTGCTGCAATAAGCGTGTTTTTGAGGCCGGCACAAGCCTGGGCGGGCCTGCTGGGGTCATCCTGTTTGTCCGCAACCAACACCGCACGTTTCCTCCCCACACACAGCGAGCATGCTCATCAAGTGCGTGCCGTGAGTTGATAATCATAATTACCCCGCAGTTAGACTCATTGCTTAAGGAGAGAGGTTGGAACCCCCAGTCAGATAGTGTATTATCTTTGGTGTCGGGAAGCTGGCTTCCTTTCTTTGCATTGTGTGTGCGTAAACTTACGCACTGCCTGCCTCCCAGTGGGGTCACTCACGCACTGTGGGTGACTCACGAGCATCTAAGTATAGAGTGACGGTGGGCGTCTTGAGATTGCTTGTTTACGTGATCGCGCCTTGTGCTGCAATGATTGTTAATGATCAGCGTGCTTATTGGGGAGTCCATGCAGTCCCGCAGTCCCTTATTTTTTCATGTACTGTACACCTGCTGTTGTATTCAATCTCTCTGAATTCTGTCCCAGCTTCCTTGGTATATACATCTGACTCCAGCCCGGGCATCTCACACATATGGGCACGCACAAAATACGCACCGTACGCTGTGCGAAAAACATGTGGCCCGCGCATAGTTTGGATTAGTGCCGAAAATCCTCGCACGTAAAAGGCCAGCTACCGAACGTTTCCTGTTCGTGTCTGCCACTTTGGATATAATCCCCCCCCCCCACCAAAAAGAATGCCAAAGGGTTATGTGTGAGGTTGGAGGGTAGCACAGTTCGTCGATACAATTGGCAGGAAGTTTGACACTCCCAGACTCGGCACAATAGAAATCCAACCGTTTATTTTTAAAACTCTTATTTTTGGCCTATCACGCATGCCATCTATTCACGCCCGGTCCTAATGCTGATATGATGTGGAGATCGGAGAACCTAACCCTGGTTTTTTGAGGGGACCTCCCACCCACCCACCCATTTTCCTACCTCCAACCACCCACCCACCTCCCAAAAAATTCGAGGTTGCTCGGGTTACATCGGGGGTTACACCCACAGGCTTTCACGCCTCGTCAGTGACGCAACCCATCACAAAACAGCCTCATTACTCAGGGTTTTACAGTAGTTACCAATATTAGCCTAAACCGGTAACTGCCTAGATCGGCTTTTAATCCGGTCTACACTCCCCCATGATCACTACACTGTGTAAATACGCTTAGTTTACGGAAGCATAGCCTCCGAAAATTGAGGCAAACATTCCGATAAAGCTAGCACAAAATATGTTCAATATTAATATGAAAATACATTGCCGCGGTTACATGTGAAACCTGTCTGTAGCGCAGAATTAAATTTTGCGCATATACTGACAGGTTTGTGACATGCTTCGAAACCAATACAGTTTATCGCAATAATTATTTTTTTTTAAATCTTCTGGATAAATAAATGTATACAATGGAAAGCCAGCAGTTTCAATAGTGCTGGGTGGGCCGGATTACATTCCAAGTAACGGATTGTTTAAAAGCACCTTATAATTTTGTGGCTACCCCTGCAGTGCTCGGCGCATGACAAACTTCTTCTGCACGTAAGGCGGGGGCCTGCTATTTTGTTTTGGTCTGTTTTTTGGCTGCCGCTTTGGCCTCCACCACCTCCACCCCCTTTGCCAACAAAGTATGATGCACAAAAAGCCCCCCCTCTGTCCCCCCCATTTTTGTTGGTCACACGCGTCGAGTGATCTTTCACCATGCATACTTTGCAATTTACCCCGCCCTGCTGGTGACCTCCCGCTTTTTTTTCCTTCCCTGCACAGGCTCGTGGTAAGGGCACGAAACACAAGAAGAAGTACAAGAGGTCGGAGGGCAGCTTGTCCGATAGTTCCAGCAGCTTTATTCGCCAGGTAAGCCACACCTGCCAAGCAACCTTCCCATACACACAAAATCACTAAAATATATTGTATGTCCTTTTCTTTGCCTCTATTTTTGCACTGGTCTGTACTGTTTTATTGCTCATTACCGGCTACCCGTTCCCCCCCCCCCCCTCCCCCCAAGCTCAAGAGGCTTCGTTGTACACACACATCACACATGCACGCAACATATGACCCCGAATCGATATGTGTCTGCAGGTCATCACCGTTGAATGGCTCATATATTATCTGTGCGAGGAAATCACTAGCGGTGTCGCACACAAGGGGGTTGTCCATAAAGTAATTTTTGTGCATTTTTTTATTTAAAAAAAACCCTGCTAACATGTCACGCACAGTCACGCTGATGTATATTCCAAATTTTTGATATCTTCCTCAGAAAATAATGGGCCGAATTTTCGTCCCACTGCTAAATTAGACTCTGTAACTAGAAGTGGGACGAAAATTCTACCCAATGTCTCATCATATCCATGATGAGATGAAGCCAGAAATGGTCACTTAATATCACGTCTTCAAAAGTACCCGAACATTTTTGTCCGCTGTTACGCTTCGTATAGTCGGGAAAGGAACAATGTGATCACAAATTCCCGCATCAAATACAAATCCGCACATGAATTACAATGTAGCTTATTGTTAGCAAGAAGCTAGGGATCTGCGGTTGAAGAGAGGGTGTTAGTTCACTAAAAACAGCTCCTGAATTTTTTAATTGCCAGTTTTATTACAATTTTTTTGAGCGTGACGTCACGCACCCCTGCACCCCACCTGAGTGTCCGTCACGCTGAACTCTACTCCCTGCTAACGTGACGTTTCTATGTTAAAATATTTATTGACAATTTTTACCCTGGTGGTATGCAACCATCAGCATTCCAGCATCTTTTGACAGAAGAGTACTTTATGGAGGACACCCAATTGGTGTTGAATACCCCGAGTGATTGCCTCGATCAAGGTTTTGCCTGTTAATGAATCGTGTTGTCACTTTTTTTTTTTCTCGCTCCCTTCCCGTCTTGTGTGTCTCTCCACTTTGTTGTCTGATCCACTCAAAATGCGCGTAAGTGATCCCAGAAGCCATCCGACCAGGTGAGATTCCTCGGTTTCCGAGGAAGAGGGGGCAAGAGAGGGGAGGGGGTGATGTCTTCGGGGGGCGTTCCTCAGTACGGGGGCCAATTAAGGCATCAATTACTCCACCCTGAACTGTCCCAATTTGGGGATCGTAGCTTCATGGCGTGCATTTTTCTCTAGCATTTTTTTTCTCTCTTTGGAGGGCGGCTCAGAACAAGCAATGTTTCCAAGTGAAGCTCCTTCCAGGGTGGCCACTCCTCCCTTTTCCAACATTCCCAATCCTCGACAGCCATCTCGTCGCCTACAAACCCTTATTTTCCATTTTTTTTTCTTGAAGTAGGGGTACTCCCCCTCTCGACAACGCGCCCCTCCTACAAGTACCCACTTTTTTTTTCTCTAACTCTAAGGGTAAGCTTACCCGGTCACAAAAACAACACCGATGTCAGTTCGGTTGATGGCAACCATCAAATGCATCTGTCCAAAACTCCCAGGCTATTATTGACTCTCATACCGCGTAACTTTTCCAAATCGAAGCAAAAATATTTTAGGTGAGCGTATGACGTGACACATGTTATGACACTAGTCTTCTGGAACCTATCAGTGACATTTGGCAACCTCGTGGTAAAAACAAGCCGGCACGTGCGGTAGAAAATATTACCACGAACTCGTTAAAGCCGGATTTTTTTTTTCCAAGTTTCTTTTTGAGGACATTTCCACTGCGGTGCCCATCGTTACGCATGCAATTTTTTACGGAGGCTAAGGTACGAAAGTGTAGAAAAAAATAGTTGGGGCACATTCTATCCAATGACGAATGACCACACCCATCCGGAATGTGTTTCTCATCCCCTCCGGACGCTGAAGAATACATGTTCCCGGAAATAATCAAACTGAAAATACTACTCTTAAATGTCTCTCTTTACGACTGCTCTTTTACTTTAAAAAACTTTTTTATGTGCGATAGTTTTGTTTTTTTTTTGTTGGGGGACGGAAACTTGGTCCATGTTTGGCGTATTTGCATCACAAAAAAATCGGGGCAAGGTGAACGGGGAAAGTGATGTTACTTGAAAGCTTTTACACAAAAAAACGAGCGATTTTATTACAAGTCAGGAAGGGGGAAAAAAGGCATTTTTTTTTTCTAAAGCAGATTTTGAGAGGTACGCTCAATAAGTCGCCCACCCTTCCATCTTGTGGTGAAGCAGCAAACTTCTTCAGCACATGCTTTGCTTGTGCCTGCCTTCTGCCGCCAAGGAATAAAAACAACCCAGAGATATTCTGGACTTTTACACGTCCTTGAGACATGTACAAGATCACTCAAAAAGCCTCTGTACACAACAGGGGGATTACACTGCCGAGAGCCAACTACTGTACAAACACTTGAACAAGGTGGTACAGTAAATTGCTCCAAACGGCTAGTAGCATTGCCAGCTTTTTGAACAGATAGACTGCGGTGAAACTATTGCGGAATTGTTCCCTTTCGCAAATATTGAGCAGATCAAAAGCGACAGAAATTAATTAAAAGGCACTCTATAACAGGCAGTATATTGTGCGCTCTAACCATTTGAAACAAATAGCAGCGTAACAGATAAAACTATTTCGGGGGGGAAAAAAAATCAGATCGACCTCCTCACCTAGTTATAGCACCAATAGAAAATTATGTGTCTGAATAACTTGCGACGCTTGCAAGTGAACAAAAGTTGCAACCCTTAACGGCACGCCAAAAAGTTGGCAATTTTTGCTCCAAAGTGGAAAGTAAAAACTGGAGCAGGAACCATTCCTTTTGTCCAACTGGGTCACAAAAATGTGTCCGGAATCAATAAATCCTGCAACTTAGAGCAAAGAGAAGCTCTAGGGAAGGAGGGGGATACAGTTCAAGGGCCATCGGTAACCCAATCTGGAGTGCAACAGCCCAAAAAGTATATGGGAATCTCGTTAGGACCAAGGCACATTACGGCTCAGAATTAGATCACAGTCCGAACCCCCCCCTCCGGCATCAAATAACGCGAAATTTTCTGGCGGGGCCCAGGATCGAACCCCGATTGATCTGGACCAAATTAGCTATAGTAGACATCGGAATGTTCCAGCAGGAAGCATCGCAAAGAGGTCCATTGCGCCCTTTTGCACGTGGTCAATTCGCGCGCAGTACGTGCAGCGATGTTGATTCCTCGTGACGAGGCCAGCCGCACATTATTTCATTGCCCCCCATCATGATATCTAGACAAGAGAGCACTACTAGGCTGGGCTACTACTACTACTGCCCTCCCTACCCATCCTCCGCCGGCAATTCAATTTGCACCATGCGTCAGCAACAGTTGCTGCTAAGACCCCAATCGAGACGGGGCTGGGCCTCGGGGACCAGCACAGCCAAACATTATTATGGAGAAAGAGGACGAGGATGAGGAAGACGAGGAGGAGGAGGAGGAGGAAGAGGAAGAAGATGAGGCCTATTTGCCGCTGGTCTATCAGGAGACACTTAGGCGGTTCTCGGCGGACGATGGCCTCAAGGTACTGTGCACTGATACACAAAATGTTCACATGGACGTTGTCTTTCTGTTGTTGCGGTTTGGCCAATTAGGGATGATTGGCAGGTCTCAACAACATCGACACAAAGACGAAGACGTCCCATCTCTAATAGGCTGTTAAGGTATCACGGCCTCTCACCGCCGACTTTCGCCTGTGGCGAATTAGGGAGAATGATATAGGAAGGAAGCGGGCTTGTGGCCAGTCCGGAATTGTCCTGGAAGTGACCGGGAGAAAACCACAACCGCAAGGATCCCTTCAATCTACCCTCCTCAATCTAACCTAATTACACTTGTAGAGTTTGCCTGAAAATTGGGGTCGTGAACTGTACCCGGCGCAACTGAACTTTTCCCTGATGAAAACCCGAGTCAAGATTGGGAGATCGAACAGGTGAAGTCTGACAATGCCGTCTGGATGTCACCATCAGCCACGCATCAAGTCAAGGAAGGGCCGGAAACCCCTCAGATTGCCAGTTGACCGAACGTTGCGTAAGGTTTTTGCTGACTTCCTGGCTGGCTACTGGGACGTGTGACAAGTGTCGCGTGACGTCCGCGATGATTCTCCTCATTTCTCTCCTAAACGGCCTCTATATAGCTAGTCGCGTGCCGGGTCCTGAAGGGAGGGTTGTGGGGTGGTGGGCCAGAGGACGAATCGCAGCTCCGGATTTCACGGATTTCAAAATGAAGGCTTGGAAAATCGGTGCGTGTTGGGGTCTCAGGTTGTGTGCGATTGTGCACGCCAAGCGAGCTTGCTTTGATTCTGAAGCCTTGACATCCGCGGCAGGCATTAAAATTAAGAGCTGCTGCACGGGACCCAAACCGTGTTCGCTGTGCCCCCGGGTGTATGAGCCTAGGTAATGAACACCAGGACTGACACCAGAACGGATTTTGCAGGGGGGGAAAGAGAGCAAAACTATGCTGCGCTGTAATCCACTTACGCAATTCCACTGTGGCGGGCTTATCTTTCGAAGAGGCCTGCAATGCCAGGCAGCAGCCGGACCATGTTAAGATAATCCGCGAAAAATGCGGAATCGAGTCCACGAGGAAACCTTTCCCTATATAGAAGCATTTTCATTAAAACGACCTGGATTAATCAAGCCTGACTCTTCCCTTATGTATAGGCCTTGATATCTTGAATGTACTATCTGCTCTCCCTTGATCGCGTTAATAGACTGAAACTCACATAATAAGTAACGCTCCATTGCCTGAATATTATTGCTGAAAATTCTATATGGTGTTATTCTGTAAATGCCACCGCATTGCGGAGCACTCTCTGTACGTCATGTTGGTAATTTTGCTATATACTATTACGCTCATACAGACATCACGACAATTTCCATATAGGGTCTAGTCAGCGATGAAGAAGAAGACGCTAAATTATGAGTTAATAATTACAGTGTAATGACACTGACAATATATGAAAGGAAAAATTACTTGCACGCAATAACATTTGGCGGACATACTTTTCACGATAGCGATATCGTAACTTCGACTTGGGTTTCTGGGCGTGCTAAACTGTTTCAACGAATCTAAAATGGATGGACGATTTTTCTATCCTGATCACTAGAAACGCGCGAGACAAACAATTACCGTCAAAGTTTTAGACGGATAAAGAGACATGCGCTGACAGAAATAAAATTAATTTATGAGAACACGTCAGAACTAATAAGTCTCGAGGGATTTCTCTGCCCATTATTAATTTTTTAGAACTGACCTGACATTAACTTGTAGGGATGGACGGCAAAATATACTGTATTGCGCCATTGTTGACACTTTCGAGACACTATCAGCTTCTCCTTCCTCCTGAATTTAAGACGAATGAAATTAAAATTTGATCAAATTGCTTGCACCACTGGGGGTCCCTAATTTTTTTTAAATCTGACTAGGAAATACCCCGAAATTTATTATTATTAGAGTTACATTTCGTCCATTCAGTCGCACCCATTCAATTATTATTCATTCCACTAGCAAAATATTCTCCGACAGGGCAGGAATTCCCGAGGGGCACTCCCGACATGTCGCACCTTAAATGACCACTGACCACAGATGCAGATTCCAAACATCTCCCTGCCTTCCCTCCCCCTCTCAGGACCCCCCACCACCACCCCCTGACTTATTTACCCAGGGAAAAGCCAGGATTTGGCAACAGCGACCGCGTGCAGTAATTTTAGACCCGCCGGAGAGAATCCCAGCCTCGGGGTTGGTGTTGGGAGATGTAGATTCCGGCATTTGCTCTGGGTGCTTCTTCAGTAGGGGGCGGGCGGGAGAGGTCAGGTCACCGCCAGGAAAATGACCACCGCCGACAGGAGGGCAGGCCTCAACCGGAGGGACAGGTACAAGACCCTCGGACTGAACAGGAAGGTAACACACCACCCAGAAAGCCCTGCTGTGACGTAACCCAGACCGCGGGACGTTATTTCTTTTCTCTTTACTAACAGGCACATGAGTTAATTTTAGAAATTGCAGATTTGCCCCGTCACATCTGTCGGATGGGCTTGGTAGGAGTTGTCCCGACCGATTTATTGGCCGGGTCAAAACTGACATTTACCTCACCCTGTATACCAGACAAGGTCGTGTTCGGCTGTGCACTGAATGCTACTCATTAGAGGTCGGGGGCATAATTAATGGACCGAGCTCATAAGGATGGGAGCCTATGCAATCGGTCCACTTTTTAAATGCTAGGCTCAAACATGCTGTGTATTCTTCATTACTAGGCGGATCAAAAGCTCATCAGGAGAAAAGCCACGAGGACTACCTTATCTGGCACGAGGCCAAACGGTTACACCGTAATTGAAAATTTTGTGCAAAATTATTGGGGAGGTGTCGGATTACCTTTGTCCCTCGGCCATCGCACAATACCCGTCATATACTAATGATTGAAAATAACAATCTGCCTGTGACACATGAATCCAGTCCTACTACGTATTGGAACGCTTCATTTCATACAGCGGGCAACGGTTCATATCCTCCATTATACAAGCCCATCACATCAACTCATATACCTCCATGACCACGTGATTGAATTATTTTCAATAGATAAAAAAATAGAGAGTGAGAGCCATCATGTTATGTTGCCAATGTAGACTGCTTCATTGGTGTATCGTTGAGCCGGGCACGTCTATCACAATGTTGTTAAGGGGAACGTGCCGACCTTTTAGTTCTAGTTGGGCGCAACGGAGAGATTGGGGCTGCCAAAATCAAGATGTGCGGGTAGAATTTGCTCTGTGCGCAAAAGGTCACAGACCTCTCGATGTATAATGCACAGGAATCAATAATCGCTGTATTATGTGCGATCGACTTTAACAGAGAAAGAATTTTCCACTTTGCTTTTATGGGTCACCCTGAATCAATAGGACGGAGGACAAAAAAATATACGATATACACTCCGAGGAAAATTTGATCAGTAGTCGTATTTTTCCGTTCGAACTATTTTCTCTCGCTCTCTCTCGCTCCCTCTCTTCGACCAGAGTGTTGCAACAAGCTAGATTGGTTGTTACAGCACCAGTCGATTAGAGTAACGTCAATGTAAACATGAAGCGAGTTCACGCTGCCAGCTTCGCGATGCAAGATGACTGCTTGAAAGTGGCCTAAGCTAATTTCTGCTGACAACGGGCCTTTCTGCGTGGATTGTTACCAAATTACTAGAAGAAAATGAATGTGACCATCGCATATTCCTAATCTGACTGATCTTATTTATAGCAGTGGAATAACTGTTGCATATTCTGACACACAAACTGCGGAAAATTTTTACGCACTTGAAATTACTTCAGTTTCATTATCATTACCATTGATATTGTAATTTTCTTAGCAATGACAACAGTGATGATGCCATCTGGGTGGTGATAATATCAAATAATGCACCACGTGGCTGTAGTTTTCTGGGATATGTTTTTTTTGTAATAATAATTAATAGTACTATAAAATAATAATAATGGATACCCCGTGATAAGCCTCCTTGGGCTTTTTATGGGATCAACTTTTTAATTAATCGTTGCCTTTGCTGTGATGGATTTTGATAGTGGGAGGAAATGGGAGAAAACCCACGCGAACGCAGAGAGAACCCATCGAACCTCTATCCACATAAGTATCCTCTGTCCTATCCGGGGATCGAACTCGGGACCTTAGAGGTGGAAGGCTGTGGCGCTAACCACTCAGTCACTGTGCCGCCCTAATTAATCGTAATATAACATATAGGCATGTAAATTTAGATGATACCCTACTTTTACATACACACTGATCATGTTCATTTCGTTGCATTATTTTAATCACAGGTCATAATATTATGACAGTGTCTTTGCTACCGTGTTAGGTGAACGTTTAGGTAGTGCTTTTATTTTAAATGTACGTATACTTCCCAGCATTGTTGTTAGACCTATACCTCGAGAGAGTTTTATTGCCAGCACTGAATTTTGGCCATATAATTATTTGATTGACAGGACGTATATTTCAAGTTATGTCAGCAGAAACTTTGACGATTACATCATTTTCAAACAAAAGCGTTAGTTTTTTTTACCAGTGAACTTGAGCTGCCTGCACAAATTCGCATTTTACCTGAAGTGTATATCCTTCTGTTCACAAAATTGAGCTCCGACAACAAAACCTCTTTGATGTTTATTCACAAAAGCATACTCTGCTCCGAACGATTCGTTTTGACTTGCTCTCCAGCAGTGAAGTTATTACTCAGTTTGAGTCCCGGCATTTTCAAAGCGCTGCGTTTGTTCGTCGCTGCACAATCGGCTCCTCGCAAATTGCGTAAGTCGAATTAAGACGGATTACTATACATAACGCCTTGTTTATGTAATCAGTCATTAGGCCTGTTATAGGATGTAAAGAAGGGCTTGTCCCACACACGTCTCTTTCTCAATGAAATACTCGAGCCGGGTACTGTGCAACCTAAAAATGAAGCGCATTGCTCAGTAAGTGAGTAAGCAAAGTTAAAAGGAAACTCCCATGCACATTCTAATCCATGTGACGCAAAATACGAGGAATTAAAACTGGCACCGTTCCTGAAGCATCTGTGACGGACGGATAATGCGGCAAAGACCAAAAAGCTCCCCTCCAACTGATTAGTTGACAGAAAAATACAATGCAGCATCAGAGTGACGCGCTTGGCACCAGGCCTACGTATATAAAAGTGACCGACCCCGACCGACCGATCTCCCACACGATTTCCGAAGCCAAGATTTTCCTATTGTCATGGATGACCAAGCCAAGGTCTTGGGGAGGAGATCGATTCATCACAGGGCCCTCCTCCCTCCCACCCACCCACCCTCACCTTCACCTCAAGGAAGGAAGGAAGTGGGGGGGAAATAGTGCGGTCCAAATACACTTTAGCCAATATTCAGGAAGCATAGGAAAGACATGTGCAGGTGAAGCATTTAATCATATTGCCTATACATATACTCTGATTTTTTTTAACGTCCAAGTGTCATTGTCATAAGTTTCAACAATAATGATATAAGAATTGGGCCTTGCAAAATTAGTATGGTCCCTTCTCCTTGGGCTATCCACATATGTCACAGATTCGTACGCGTTGTCATGACCAGTGTCGATCGGATCGGTCACGAAACATGTAAGTGGCATGATTTCCCAACGGCTGCTGACATGGTTACATGCAAGTAAACAAACATTAAATATTATTGGGAGCAGCTTTGCTCTATAGCTGCACACTGAATATAACGATGTATACCCGATTTGTCAACGGGCAAAAAAGCTCCAGATTAATTATGTTGCCATAATGGGGTGAAGCCTTCCTGAAAAGGAGTTTAATAAGCATTTCAATCATAGTCGGATCAATTAAACCACACTGTATTAGCTGGAGCACGCGACATTATTCTGGAAATGGTTCTGCGGGGAGCTTTTGTGCATTGTTGCGCAGTTGGGGCCATTGTGCAAAAGCGAAGAGGAAATTTCGCACGGTGTATAATACGGATGGGACGTCTGAATCTGCCCCCCTAATCCACATATTTGACAATGATAGCCGCTTAATTACCAGGTTTTTTTTGCCTTGTTTGTCAGGTTTGACGTCATTCCGACATTAAGTTAATGAAGCGACCTATAACGCCGTCGTTTATTTGGTACGGTGAAGGTAATAACGGCTGGGCTACCCGATTTTTTGGTCAAGTCCCCCAGCTTTTTTCGTGTGTTTCGCAACATGTGGGATGCCGGAGGTTTGCCCTTGAAAAAACGATTCAAATCAGCGAAAATACGTCATCCGTTCGTGCCTGAGAGTACCATTGTCGACAGCGTGACGTAAAAAAACAGGGGGGTCCCCGCAAATCGATCTGCCCTCACCTTTCATGCCCAAAAACTAAAGGATGACTGTGTGCCCCCCCTGTGTATATCAGACGATCCGAACCCTGAGGGGCATGCAAAAAGCACGACTACCCTTCCCCAAATTATGAATTATCGGACTTTCCAAACTATATGGACGGCCCAAATGGGACGGTGGGGGGAGGCAAAACGACGTACAGCGGACACGGTGTTTTGTAATGATGCTGACAAATTGCTATAGGGCGAATTCCTGGGTTTCATATGGTCATTTTATGTAGAGTGAAATTTTGGTTTATGAACCCTCGTCACTGATAAAACTGCCCTCAAAATCGAAAGTGACAGTTATTCCACCGTCTACTCCACCAATTTGTATTATAAAATAAAATTGTTCAGAGTCGAGTGTTTCATGGCTGCCTAAACGAACTCGCTCTATAAGTTTGTGCGAATCGTTACGAAGCACCCTGTACAAGTGTTGATGTTTCTATGCACTGGTTGGAGAGTTTGGGTTGGAGGGTGATGGGGGAGAAAATGTGTGGGTGGGGGGGATGGCGCTCCTTCCCAGTGCGGATGCAGCTTGCGGATGTTAGTTCGACCCATCCACATCAGGCTAAGACTATTGGATCAGGGTCTGGAGAAAATATTTATATTTATATCGGCCAGTTTATGGGTGCGACGCATGAAGAATGCAAACTTGGGGCGGTTAATGACAGTGCGTGATGACACGCAATCGTCGCAATGCGTGGTGCGTACGATTTAGTACTGCGCACAAATCGGTTCAGATTTACGAGCTCCCTTCGAAAAACAGCAAAATTATGTCCAAAAAATTATAGTAAACAAACGAACATTTTAAGAGGAGGAATTCAAAGATGTCGTCTACTTTCACACGACTGTTTAATTCATTTTGAACGGAGCGTACAAAGTTAGCCTACTCTCTGATGTTTTAGCATAGACTTGTATTTGCAAATTACAGAGGGAAAAACGCGTTCGAGACGCGGTCGCGAAGACATTTCCACCACACGTATCCTGGAGCTATACAACCACCATCACCTAACGAACAGGGGGAAAAAACTAGTGCCGATGGTTGCATACAACCAGGATACGTTTGGCGGAAACATTTTAAATATTTTTTGACAAATGACATTATAGTGTCGGAATTTAACGTCATCTAACTAAACACATACCGCTTAAATATGCTGACGTCACTCATGTTTTAATGGCTTAACTTTGTAGTTTAAAATATGTGTATATAAGGCAGCCTCTCTGAATTCTGTTTCATGCAACAAAAAAAACTAAAATGAAAATTGGGGCAGGCTTGGAAATACGCGAATTGAGGCCATATTTGGCACTTCCTGTTTTTCGACTGCAAAATCCAGGTGAGATCCGGTCTGACATTTTCCGCCACGCAAAATGGTACAGGTCGACCTCCCCGGCCCCTTCCGCCCCCAACCCCCGCCCCCACCCATGGCCGGAGCATAGCAACAGCCTCCGGAAATACCTTTTGACACATAGGTAGCAACCCCAGGTGCGGGAATGAGTCTGAAAAGAGGCGGGAGATGGTGTCGCATCGGTGTCGCATCGGCGTGACGGGGGAAACCGGAGCCTTGAGTCCACCGTCGGCGTCGCGGCGCCCTCCCTCCCCTTCACCCCGCCAATGGGAGCCCCTCTACCCATCGATCCGGGGGCAAGGGAGGGGGCGGGGTGGAAGGGAGGGGGCGACGTCGGTAGCGCCGCCGTCGACGTCGCCGCCAAACCCCCCCAACTGCCCTCAGTCCCGCACCCATTCGCGTCCGAACCCCAAGCACCTGGCTCAACTTAGAAAAATATTTTGGGTGCGTGAAAAGTGCGCTCGGATGCGTGATCGCGTGAGGCCGCGCGCGGCCGCGATGCCACGGGAGTGCCGCGGACACCAGACTATGGAGACGCAATAAGGGACCGGATCCAAGTTTTCGGGGGGGACTTGATGGTGCAGGACACGGGTGAACCATGGAACATGATGGGATATGGACAGGGCTATAACAAGCTCTTCACGCAGGTGCGGACACCCTGTACTATTTCCCCCTTATTTTATTTTGGCTTTTGAATTGCTCAGATTTTCTCTGAAGAGGGGAACACCCTCTTTTTAGTGGGGTGGCCGCCGGTGTTGGTGCAATAGGGGTGGGGTATGATGCAGAGTTTTCGGGGGTGGGTGGTTGGGGGTGTGGGTTTGCGCACGTGCCAGATGGAGCTGCCCTGCCCCAGTCAAGTTTGGGGTCATGTTTGTCCACCGTGGCTTTAATGGGGCCAAGGGATGTTCTTCTTCCGTGACCCCAAGGTCGGGGAGGTCATCGGTACTATGCCAGATAAAAAGGACGGGCCTTGTTGCAGGTAGTGCACTGATCAGGTTCCGGTTTCGATCATAAAATTCATCGAGAAAAATTTCATCAGTAGGCTCAATTTCCCCCCCGGACAATTATAGAAGACATCGGCTGCAAAAAAAAAAAAAAAAAAAAAAGATTTAAAGTATCCATTGCCGTCTATTGTCGATAATAATGGATTATTCAACTTTATAGCCTCTTCCATCCGGCGGACCTAACAAGGTGACAGACAGTCAGAAAGAAAGAAAACTTGCTCCTTGCTACAGTGCTGATGGTTGAAGTACACGACTGTCCGTAACATTTTTTTTTGCGCACTGTAATGTCCAATGCAACAACTACATTTATAATAGGCTACTGATATTTAAATTTTCGCCAGCTTCAAAATTCACTCTTTGTGTAAGGGACAAAACCTGTGCAAAATGAAGTTGTGAGTGACGCCCGTGCTCTTTGTAAGCGGTGATAATCGCGACGTTAAGTTATTCACGCGCTTTCTAACGTTGTCTACGCATTTGGTTGACAGTGGGAGTGGGTACAGAGCCAGCAGCCTCCTATTTCAGGAGAGTAGGAAAATTAATTTTAAATGAGTTTAGGTAGTCTCCAACAGTGTGCGGCTTCCAGGTTGGAAGGCGAACATAATAATTAACGCTCTGTTACACCCTAGAAGAGGGCTCGGAGCTTTACTTTGGCCCCCGTGTAATTCCCTTCTTTAGAGAGCAACTCTCTGTTACAAAAAGGCACGATGAGAAATAAACGCCTCTGTCGTCAGTAATCAAGTTACTTCAGGTCGCCGGCCACTTTAAACAAGTTAAGAGGAAGGGGTAGGGGGGGTATAAGCTTATTTGCCAAATCGCTCTAACTGCGCGGTTTCTATACTCGTCAACTCGTGGCAATATACTAGATTAGAGGTTGTTGACGCCTTAAATATTAATTGCAAATTTATTAGGGTCTTAATAACAGGTTTAGTAAAAATATAATTACAAAAATCTGCCATCTTGATATCATACAACTTAGCATACAGTATCCTCCAGCTTCTCAAAATGCAGCCAGAACTAACTGCAGGTTAAGTTGGTTTGTTTATTTTACACTTATAAGCTCTTAGCTGGAGAAAACGTGAATGTGGTCAAAACCTTTGCAGGATTTCAAAAGTAATTTTTGAAATCCCAAAAACAATTTGAAATATGTTGTCCAGCGGTCACAGCATTCACAATATGTAATCATATATTCACGATTTCCTTGCATTTTTTGCGTTGAAACTATCAATTCTGACTCTTTTCGGTTTTGAATGAAAACTATGTTGGGATCTTGAGGAGGTCAGGGTAAATGTCTGATTGGGGCTGATGGCACATCTGGTTCGTCGCAATCGGTTATGTGGGCAGGTATACTAATAGAGTGAGTAGGTGTGTGGGTGGGTGAATCCTCTCTCTTTCTCTCTCCCGCCCCTCTCGTGACCCTTGACCCCCCACACTTTCCCGGTCTGCATGCTGGGCTTTTCCGCTTCCTCTCGCTTGGCAGAGGGCATCAGCACGCTGACCGCCATCGCGCACCGCCGTCGCGGAAGGTCAACTTAACCACTGTAGCCTACACTTGTTAAACTATAGCCTGTAATGGTTGATGACCTCGACTTGTGGATGGATCTTCTGAAAAATGGTGGTGGAAGGCAATGAGACAGATGCTTGTTGCGTTGTCTGGGTGATCTCTCGTTAATTCAGATGGTTGCATATACACATACACACTCCCCTGAGATACTGCCCTCCCGAGTTAATTAGGCCCTGAAAATTAGCTCACGTAACCATGACGTCATGCCAGGAAAGATATTCCTAAACGTACCCGAGTCTATGGGACATGCTGGGAGCCTACTCAGTCTTTGACAATTTATTAACCTAACCTAACCCTTCCTGTGGGTAGGAACCCAGCAAGGTTGTCCTAAGACCACAGGGCTCAGTTGTTGTTTTTAAAAATGTGCGTCTGCAGACTAAAGGCAAAGGCACCCAGATGACGCAAATCACTAGGCCCCCGAATAATTCCAGGCACACCTCTTATTGCCCCCGCCTGCTCGATCTCGCTGGGACGATGGGCGAAAAAGAAGGGGATTCGGCAGGGTGGGGGTCATGTGATTCTGGCCCCCTTTCCTTGATGGCTCCTCCTGTCTTTTGCATGCGGCTATCTAGTGGTGTGGCCTGTAACTTATGTCCAAGTACACCCCACTGGTAAGAATATGAAGCTTCTCCGTCACTGTCTCGCTTTGGGCCACAGCTGCCATTTTAATTCATTATTTTTTTTAATTTAAAAAAATAAATAAACAGTGCATGCCACGCTCGTGTCTTATGTGTCGTGTGGGGAGTATGCGTGTGAATGTGCGTGTGGTGGTGCGTGGACCAGTCGGCATTTAACTTTTTTATATAAGGAGCGGTTTTTTAGTTCAGTTAATATATGGCGGAATATGTTATAGTTGTAGCGATGTGGGCTCATTCAGATTGCAACAATGCGAACTGACAATGCTTGGTGAGCTGGCGTTGCGTTCTCTCGGTGTTACCCCCCTTCCCTCTATATGTTACCTCCCCTAAAAATACTGCAATTTTTATTATTTTTTCCCAACTTGCTGCAGATCCCATCACCTATTACATCTACACGGAGGTCACATCCCAACAGCCTTGCCAGTTCGAAAAAAAGAAACACAGGCCTTCTACTTCTCACAGTATGAAGCATTACGTCTCCCGCACCTATACACCTGCAACCTGAGGCCTAATTCACAAGCACATCATACTCATTTATGTTCAATTTGAATGGGTCAGTTCCGCCAAGGAAACTTGCTGTGCATCATACCTTTTTTTTAATGTAATATTTTTTTTTAATCCTCTGACAATGGCTCTCGAGGGTGACGAGAACGTGCAGCCGTTGAAAGAGGGTTTAGGCTTTTTTCAAAGGCAACAAACATTGTTGTAGAAAGTAGTCACATTGTTTTTTTTTTAAATTAGCAGTAGAGGAACCTCGTCTATTCCCTCGAAACCGTACAGTGGACATGGTGTGGGTCTTAATGGCTAAGCGGCAGCTAATTACCTGTTAATGGATATCTAATTATGCAATTAATTCCTGCCTTTGACATGCAGGATTAGTCACACTGCCATTGAAAGTGTTTCATTCTCGGTTTCATTTGTAATTTTTGTTCTCCTCAACTCGACTGGTTATCATTGTTTCTACCAACTTTAATTGTAACTGTTGTAACTCTTTGTCTACATTGTTATTTAGCAATGATTTTACTGGACAGTCTGTTTAAAATTCGGCAGATTTCTCTAAAGAAATGTAACCTTTACACGCGCTGTATATTCCCGATGGGATTATGCCCTATACATCTAGGCAAATATTATTGCTGGCTATCCTAATTGAAATTTAACATAAACCAAAATTGGTGGATGTATAATGAATTTCTCTCTCTAAAATGTGTGAAATTTGCGGATGTGATTGTATATCAAACCTATGCTAACTCCTCTAGTAGTCTTTAAATCATACATCGCATTCATTATACGGGCACTGAAACAGCTGAGATCGACCACAGAATTCCTGATAACTCGGCCAAAAACCATCACTTTGCCTGCCACGTTACAATGGGGCCGGAAAAGAGCCCGCCTTGATAGCTCTCTTAAAACGGGCGAAATAACAGTTTGAAATTAGCACGTAAGCCATTAAGGAGAATGGCATCAGTCCGATTCCGGGCCCCCCAAGAAATAAAGCGTGGAATTTTGGAAAGCGGCAAAATTTCCGGCCAGACCTGGCCATTAGGCAGACACAACGCGGCACAAGAGAAGCATAACAGTTGCATAACCAGTTTCCCGGATGTCAAAATTCTCCACACCCGAGCTGCTGCCATGCCAAGTCCACTGTGTAATTCGCGCCGGAATGGACGCAGTTCCAGCAAGCACCCCGGCCTGAACAAAACAGTAGGCTTTTAGTGGTAGATTTTTTTTGTTAAAAAAAAGAAGCCCAAACACACTCTGGATTATTATTTTTAAATAAAAGAGGGAAGTTTGGGGGCAGGGAGTTAGATTATTAGAGGGGGATTATCTGGCCTGCTTACATTAAGAATGGGAAGGGTTGGGGGTGAATGGGTTGGGAATATCTGCAGGGATCCGGCAGGTACCTGCAGGGGGGTATTTCTTGGTCTCGTTCTTCAGGGCTCGGCGGACTCCAACTACTCGCAGCCGTCCTCCGACCTCTCATTGGACGAGGAGCGAGAGGCACTGAGACGGGAGACTGAACGACAGGCCCTTACGCAGCTGGACAAGGCCAGGGTGAGTACACGTGTACCGGCGGTCTGTATATTATTATTATGTGGGTCAGTATTCCGTCACCCAATGCAGTCAAATAATAGTAAAAGACTTACAATTATGTTAAAAGTACAGTACACAGCCTACACTTATGCACATGTCATAAGTCGAGGAAATAAAACTGCAATAAAAATTAGGAAAACAAAATAAAACACAATTTTTTTACTATGCAAATGTACTATCGGGTTCAAATACTTTCGGCCACTTTATCATGGTCTTGGAGCAACCCCTAAACACACACACACACACTCCTCCTTAACATGGGATCTGTGCGAAGGGTTGCTTCATGACCAGGATAAAGTGGTCAAAAGTATTTGAACCTGATAGTACCTTCGCTGTGTGGGAATAAAATTTCCATATTAATAATTTTACACACTTGCAAGTAGTAGGCCTTCTGTTTGAAGAAAGCTGTACCACTCCTATAGAACATACTGTCACTATTGCAACAGATCGGTAATTATCATTGGGCCATGACCGACATTTGAGGGTATCATGTATTCGAGTATCGTGTATTCATATTGATATACAGTATTTGCATAGGATAATTATATTTACACACGAGTAACACTAAATTGGATGCCAAATGAGATATGGTAGGCTATACTATATTTCCAATGCTGCATCATATCTGTGTCCATATTTTAGAAAACAATGTTGTGTACCGGTAATTTGACTCACATTTCATGATAAACTTATTTGATACTCTTGCAAGTGTGTACAATCATTACAAAGATGGAAATTCTCTTCCCATATTGCGAAGGGGTCTGGGAAGTGTGTCTGTAACATTCGTATAATACGAAAGTGAAGTTTTAATGCATATAAAAAATTTTACTTAGTGGTAAAGGTAATGACAGAAAAATTATAGTTATTTTGTGAAGTTTCTGATGAAATGTCTCCACATTGCATAATTATTAACACGCATATACTGTGGTAAGCGAATGCGGGAAATAAATTTTGACTGGAACATAACTTCCGTTACCACATTACAGTAAATCATACCCTTTACCAAGTTAATATTGACCCATTGCAAGCGCTACCCATTTGTAAATGTGTCGGTTTCAGTTCCCGACTTTTGAAAAGCAGCTTATTATTAAGCAAAACTGACAGAAATATTAGACTATCCTAATATGCAAGATGTGAATACCTGAGCGGTCATAAGCTTGGCCACCCTTAATCATTGCGCAAAAAAAAAAGTTCAATCTCTCGACGGTAAAAATGGGTTACAAACGTCACGGAAAAAATTCCAAACTGAAACTGACGGTTATATTGGAGCACTGTGTATAGGGCAACACCGCCCAGTTTCAATAATTGAGACGATGGGTGTGAGAGTGGGGTGGTAGGGGGTGACTCGTGATTGCAGCACAGTGCGGTCCTAGTCAAGTAGGAATTCGTTTGGAAATCGATTGATTGAAACGGTGGGGCGGTTGTCTGCGGTGTGGCCCACACAATTTTTTTTAAACTTCTTTCTTCTTTTTTTTGTAGACGAAGCCGGTGGCGTTCGCCGTGCGGACTAACGTAAGCTACGATGGTTCGGTGGACGACGACTCGCCCGTCCACGGCAGCGCCATCTCCTTCGAAATCAGGGACTTCCTCCACATCAAAGAGAAGTACGACAACAATTGGTGGATCGGGCGTCTCGTGAAAGAGGGCTGCGATGTGGGTTTCATACCCTCGCCTGTCAAGCTCGAGAACCTGCGACTGCAGCAGACGCAAGCCAGAAATTCCAAGCTCTACTCCTCAAAGACGTCCTCCTCGTCCAACCTAGGTGAGTCCCTCCTTTCCACACACCCCACACAGAAAAAGTACGTGTTCATCAAAACAAATCCCCACCTTGACTAGATTTTATTCTTAGGAATTTGGTGCTTAAGTGTTTACATACCGTTGTGTGTCACAATTCAGCTCACATCCCGCAGTCGGCAAGTTGCATAACTCTTCGGTCGTCGGAGGTGAGCTAAATTCTGACACACACGGTGTACCGTACATGTAGCGTGCATTAGTTAGCATGTGCTGAGCTAATGTACCTTTTCGCTGTTGCAGCTCTTTTTTAGACGCCCGAACATCGTGCACTAACACAGCTTCCGTCATTGTTGTTATGGAGTTTCCGATCTTTCATACAGAGCCTCTATTTAAAAATGCTATTCTAATGAAGCGCGATTAGTGAACTTCCTATATAAGGATTGTGCCGCATATGAACTAACGCAGCTTCCTTTTTACCGGCTTGTAATCCGATACAGTCATGGAGTTTCCGTCCTTCGAACAAACAAATCGAATTTTTGCGACTGAACCGGGTTCCATCAAGAGCCATTTGGCCTATGACAAAAAGTGAAGTCACCTACTGCATTTCAACAAAACTGACGCAAGGGCTGAACAATATCTTACGAAGACTATCTAGGCTTTCTCTAATATATATTTTCTACCATGCATGTGTTTTTAAAAATGTTTCGGACAATCCGTACAACAGGGAAGAGCCATTCCAGGTCGTTTCCCAGTCGCGTTTGGTCGCATAATTTACACCAACCATCCGCCCAACTCACCCCCCACTCTTTAAAAAATTGACACGCGGCATAATTATCGATCCTCCCAAAAAATTACCAGATTACATACACGTCAGTGCGATTCGCAGCGATGCCACGCAGCCCGTATACATTTTTCAAACGCATTCCCGCAGGGTTGATCGGTATAATCATGTGTAGTTAGTTGGCAACCTCGTCAGTACGAAGCATAATAATTTATCGGCCGCCTTTCAGTACGCACTGAGGTTGTTCCGCACAAGATCAAAGGGAATGCCTACAGATTTCTTTTATGTCAACACTGGAAGGCAAGAGCGAACGCGAAGCCTTATTGACTCAAGGAAAAGGCAAGTCCAAATGGCAAATTCGACGTATTTCTCGAGACTCCTGCGGAAACGGATAACGGTCGATCAGATTCACTTGCCCCAGAAGCTATACATGCTACACACGGATCCTATGTATGATATGACGGCTGCGTATTTTCACAACACCGTGACACACGTCAATAGCGCAAAACTGCAAGCGGGTTTCATATAATTGGGCTCATATTGCGTCTGATGTCGTCTCATCTGCAAATGATACTGCGCACTTGCACGATTGGAAAGATAATTAATGGGCTTTTCTAAAATAAACATTTATACGACTGAGGAGAGCTTTCGCAAAATTTTCACCGACAAAGACGGGAGCTAAATTTAGATATACACGGGATGGTTCACTGATCAAGTGCAATTAGAGGAAGAACGTATATGGATTGTTTACCCCACAGTATAGCCAGCAGCCAGAAGCAACTAGTTATCAGGAATGGTGCTTCTATCTTAACTGGTTAATGGAGTTAACAAATCTGTTCGTAAAACAACTTCTTTTTCTCGAGTGTACTTCAGAAGCTCAGTACATGTAAAAATGAGAGCTTTTAGAGACAGTTTGAGCTAAAGAAGTGTCTGTCTTGAGAACTTGAGCACTTGTACAGTGCACCATCCTGCATTGCACACCTTGTAGTCGCAGGCAGCCGCGTTCATTACCGAGTGTGCGCTGGATAGAAGCTCTGAGCTATTTCCAAGGCTGTTGCGCTGCAGAAAGCTATAATAGCCAGGAGGAAGCCAGGCATTCTATAGATATAGCGAGGAAGAATTTCGTTACAAAGCACTGCTATGGTAGGAAATGGAACTGTCGCGCTCGCGAAGAGGAAAAATAAGAAAAAGACGTAGCTTCCTTCTTATGTTACATATAGCCCAGAACGTATACCTGTTTGCACTATATACATTGAGGAAGTACCGAGTGGTTTGTAAGTTAGCTCACATCCGTATCGGTGGAAATCTGGTGGATGTGAGATAACTGATGAAACACACGGTGTAGGTGTGTTTTCACCCGGGTCGTACAGTGTGCACAAGCAGTTAGCCTGGTAGCATAGTTGAAAGCTCTGCACAACCGATGGGCATGATCTGTTTAGCAACAGTTCAATTATTATGGGTGTGTACATAGACTACATCTACCCCCATCCTATGACTCCATTTAAAAAAAAAGTACACTGTGTCAGTTGTGTTGCTGGAGCAGCTTCCTGAGTCCTGGCCTGTACGTGGTGTGTGTGTTGGTCTCTCTAGATGCGTCGTCTTCCAGCCTCAAGGTGGGGTTTATCTGTTGTGTCCCAAGGTTAGGGGTCACTTTGCATGTCAGCAGACCAAGGGAAGGGAGGGGGCCTTCGGGGGGGACTTGCACCCACCCTGAACTTAACGCGGTGTCGGGGCATACTACGCCTTGCAGGCTTTGACATAGATCCATATGGTCTGGATTCAACCCTAGGCGAGGACTCGGACTCGCTGGCCAACGCGAGGCTGGGGAAGGCGACCAGTTTGGCAACCCCTCCGGCCAAGGAGAAGAGGAAGCCCTTCTTCAAGAAGGCGGAGAACATTCCGCCCTACGACGTGGTGCCGTCGATGCGGCCCGTCGTGCTGGTGGGTCCTTCGCTCAAAGGATACGAAGTCACCGACATGATGCAGAAAGCCCTCTTCGACTTCCTCAAGCATCGCTTTGAGGGCAGGTATGGGGGCAGGTGTGATGCGAAACAAACGCTGGGTGACACACGGACACACGCGGTATACACGCCCCTCTCTCTTTCTCCTCTGTCTGGCTGCCCAGGATTATCATCACCCATGTGACGGCGGACATCTCCCTGGCCAAGAGGTCACTCCTGAACAACCCTTCCAAGAGGGCCATCATGGAAAGGTCCAACTCTCGCTCATCGTGTCTGGCTGAAGTTCAAGCGGAAATTGAGCGGATTTTTGAGCTGGCGAGGACCCTCCAGGTTGGTTAAGGTCTACTGTGTACTGTACAACCAACATGTGGCTGCATCACATCGGGTATGTCTGTATAGCTCAACAACTCTAAATTCGAAGTTTATCTATAAAAAAGAACTGCCAACTTTTCTCGGGTAGGTACAGCTCAGATGTCAAGCAAATTTTAGCAACACACGTTGGTGGCACTTCAAAAAGGCCAAACCGCGGTTTTTATCTGGGGGTCATCCCTTGACTTTTACTCCTGTTCTTCCTGCAGTTGGTGGTGCTGGACTGTGACACGATCAATCATCCTTCCCAACTGGCGAAGACTTCACTAGCTCCAATCATCGTCTACCTGAAGATTTCCTCGCCAAAGGTGACCTTTTTGGGTTTCATGATTCGTTAATTTCTCTCGGCAAATTCCTAAAATAGCCATATCTGCAATGAGTTCCCCAGATGAAATCGGCCATTGCTTGCTCAAATACTCAAACGGAGCTGAGATGACGAGTCACTGGAGGCTTTAAAACTTTTCCATTCCTTATCCGCGTCATCAGTCCACTCTGGTTCGTCGCAATGAAAACAGGGGACGATCTCGAAATATTGCCTCGTTACGTAACGAGGCTTCTAAGAATAGCGACTACTTATGTGCATTATTGAAGAGAGAGTGTCCCATGCCACGAGATTTTGCGAGCACAAATTTGTCTTGGACACGATCCCACTGTTGCACATTCTCTTCGCAATCTATTCGCCAGTCAGCATTGTACGCTACCTGCTGACAAGCCGATGCGGGTATAAAATTTGCGAATTCGCACCACAAGAACATGGAATTTTGCCAGCCTGCCACCCCCCCCCCCCCCCCACGGTGACGCTTCCCAAAAATAGCCATCATATATACGAGTCCATAATGCGGCATTGCAATGCAAATATCCGCCTTCTCATTAGCATATCGGAATTTGGTCTGCCCGGAAATAAGCACTTTTGCATCTGCTCAGTAAGTCACTTGGGAATGAATTCAGGGAGGCTGGCTAACTCCATGGCTTACCTGACGTCACTGCAACGTTTAAAGTTAAACAACTTGTCTAATAAATAAGTCCAGTCGGGTGCGGACTTCCCAAGTGATTCAGACATGGGGAAACTCCTTCCATTCATTCCCACGTGTCAGGTTGTTGACTCCTGCCTTTTACCATTTTTTTCTTGTAATGTTTGCCATATATTTTTTGGCAGGTGCTACAGCGACTGATCAAATCTCGAGGCAAGTCTCAGGCGCGCAACCTGAACGTGCAAATGGTGGCGGCTGAGAAGCTGGCCCAGTGCCTGCCGGAGATGTTCGACGTCATATTGGACGAGAACCAGCTGGAGGACGCCTGCGAGCACATTTTCGAGTACCTGGAGGCCTACTGGAGAGCCACGCACCCACCTACCACCCCGGGGCCGGGCGGACCCGGGGCGGGTCCAGCGGGCGGGTCCAGCGGTCCCATGGACCGGGAGAGAGGAGGCAGCCTGGCTCCCCAGGGCCAGTCGCACCACCACCAGCCGCATCACCACCAGCAGCACCCAGACCACCACCAGCAGCATGCAGACCACCACCAGCAGCATGCAGACCACCACCAGCAGCATGCAGACCACCACCAGCAGCATCCAGACCACCACCAGCAGCACCCAGACCATCAGCAGCAGCAGCACCCGCAGCAGGGGCCGTACTCCCAGCACCAGCCTCGCGCCCTGCCCTCGCCCCATCCTTCGCCCCGGGCCGACGCCGCCGCCGCTCTCGGACGTACCAACTCCACACCTCCGGGTAAGGACTCAACCACAGGTCATACCACCCATCAGCACTCTAGCAAGGTATTTCTCCCTCGCGCAGGTGTGTACCAACAGTCGTCGCGCAGTCGCATGCGTGGCGACAGGGACAAGGAGGAGATGTCGGACTACCCGATGGGACCTCGTGACGGCCTCTTGTACCGGGAGGACCGCAGAAGCCCACGGGACGAGGACGACTACGCGCCTTCGCCGCACCGCGCCTCCTCCCGACGCGCGCTCAACGCCATCTAGCGGCAACACTCCTTTTCAACCACACTCCCTCGAAACCCCCTTAAGACGATCCTAACCCCGACTCTTTTTTCCCCTCCCTCAAATCCCGGTATTATTGTTATCATCATTATTATTATTATCATAATTAATATTATTATTATTATTGCCTTAGGCCTTCTTCTCTTGGAGGGAGGGAGGAGCTTATTCTATCGTCCGTATCCCCTTCACATCCTTACCACACATCATCCACCCAGCTCTTCCCATGTGATTCCCTTTGAGATTCCCTCGATCCCCGCCCCTCCTCTCATACTCCCCCCCCACCCCTTTTGTCCTCCTCCCCTACTACCTATTGCGCACACAAGCCTCTTCATGTAAACCCTTCACTTGCCGACTTGTTGGGGATTTGTAAATAAAATTACTTTTTATCATTGCAGGTTTATAAGCCCTTCTCATTCCACTTTGATTCGGATCCCAGTGCAATTTCAGGCAGGCTGCTGGCGTCCTTTTATGTGGTTTTCTTTGCAGGCCCGGGACCAAAAGGCTTGCAACCCAACGTCACAAAGTAACGTGTAGATTCGAATGCTGCTGCCTCAAACAATGAAGATAATTAATTTGGGAGAACAGGCTATATACAAAAACGCAGACTATGTGGAAGCATAAAATTGTGCCTCTGGAATCAATATAGTTTCTCACAACTACAGTTGAATCAGGATATAACAGACTTCAAGGGACCGCGGAAATCAGTCTGTTATAGCCGAATACACAAGCCATATATGGAAGAATGCCAGGACCGGCCTTTCCAGCCTGTTATAGCCGAGGCTGTTATATCCGGATTCCACTGTATTTTAAAATCGTTCCAAAAGTGGTTCATTCCTTCAAGAATTGTTACACTTCCTCACAAGATTTAAAAAAAAATCACTAACATCTGCCTCTATGATAAACTTTATGTTACAAAAATGTAACTGTGGATTGTCTAAGAGGTCTATCAAGAAACCACTATAGAGAAAAAAATTAAACTGAGATATTCATGAAAGTGTTATGACAGCTAAACTTCTTCGATCTACAAAACAAAAGCACATACGTATAGTATAATAATTACTGTAGCTAAAAATTGTCCAGGATAATTGCTATCCGACTGTCTTGCCAGATTGACATTTTATGATTCGTAGCTTTTTATTTAGAAATGTTTATCGAAAGTGTTGTCACACCTGTGTGAAGGGGCTTGGATGTCGCTCACACTTGTCAATTACAGAAATTTTAGTTTTGACATCAGGGTGGATTTTGTACGTAGGCCTATTCCTGACTCTCATAAGAAAAACTTGATTAGCACAGGACGCCGCGCCGTATGGATTTGAATACATGATGGAATGATGCAAAAGATTCGTCTACTATTCCCAATAATTACCAAGAGGAATTAGAGCAGTGTTTTCCAGACAGCACATATTAAACTGGTATTTACAGACGGTATATAGAGTGATTACATATAATTATACCGTACTGACATTTATACACGACATTAAGTAGACTGTTATCTGTTACATGCAGCTAGAAATGTTTAATTTGATATATGAGCAAACAGTCACAATACGACAGTACAGTTTGCTCAGGTGCTCTATAACTTAAATACCGCATGTGTATAATGCTAATCGTAGTTCGCCCAGATATTTAAAATTATTAATATATGGTGCTCCTCTCCACATACAGCCCAGAATAGACTAGACCAGTTATTTCCTCTCTAAGCTTTCTAAATCAAGTGTGACTGGTAAGCGGATTTGGGTTTATTGGCCCTAACAAGCATTGTTAGATGTAAGCAACTCTGCACCTCAAACACGTAAGCTTGTTAAATGCTGAGGTACGTTTACCTTGCAGACCCTAATTAATTGAGCCAGCAATATACCAGCACAGCTGCTTACCTTTCAGCTGCTACAAACTATTATAAGTTTATGCTGAATCAGTGGCTCAACATGCGTAATCAACTGTTCCCGGCATGGCGTCTAAGGGAAACAAATCAGTAATTCAGTGCCAATTTAATGCCTGCCATTACAACTCCCCGCAGTAGTAAAAGTGTCATTAACAAACAAAATTACTTCATTAAATATCATTTGCGTTTTGAAGACTTTATACGTCTCCTCCCAATCTCCTCCACTATATAGTCAGACGTTGCCAAGGCTACTGCTTTGACTATGTCTACCAGAAAAGATTATCTGGGTCGCATCCTACTTTTCGGGATACGTGCCGTATCTAATGCTTACTGATGTAGGATATGAAACTTATTGATCAAACTCCATTTTCCAATGCCTTCATAAAGCATTGAGCAGGCATCTTTTGACAAACAAGAATATGTCTTTGGTGCAATGTAATATGACTTGACCAAAAATGCCGATGAAATATTTCAAACTAGTAACATTTACCCACACATACTTAACAATGTTAGTGTTCTCATATTGCTGTTGACTATTGCGGCACTTGTCAGGAAGCTTCAACAGTGTAAAAATTCCTCTATACTATTGCCTGTCACTTTGGAAGGATGTGCAGCATAATTATTTACAACCAGGGTAATGGACAACTGACGTCACTAGGGCTTTTGTTATTTGAATGGGTTAGTGCCATAACGTGCTAAGCCACAAAACCTTCATTCTGAGATATGGGCTTTCAAAAGTTTGGCTTAATATGGCAAATCATACAAAACAAGGAACATTATTCGTGATTTTCTCGTGATCTATGGGGAATTTTTCTAACTACGTGATGCCCACTTGTGAAGCACGATGGTGGGACTTTCAGACACGTGCAAGCTCAAAAAACACAAAAGTGTGGCTTAGCACGTTATGGCACTAACCCCTTCATTTCATCGCGTTCGTCGTTGAAAATCATTGACGTCAAAGTGTGACGTCGGTACACAAGCTTCCACTCTGCAGATCCACTCATAAACCCAGACTGTGACTAACGCCTGCACAAGAACTCCCTTCATACACTATGGACAGAAGTGTTGCATAAGGAGCAGGAGCTTCTCAGGGAAACTCCGGCATCTACTGGAAAAGGCTGCAACTTATTCATGGCGCGATTGTCTGGCGTTACAAGCACGCGACAATATAGCCATTTATTGAACGCAAATCGGCACTAACTTTGAAGAAAAAGATTTGTTAATTATTAGAATAAGCCAAAATTTCGCTCCCCATTGTATATACCTAGTAGTCGCCATCATTTAACTAACCTTATCAAGCCAATACCATATATCTTGGGCCTTTTCTTTGATCCTCCGAGATGCGTATATCAGAAACGTCTCTACTCATACAGAGCCAATATATTACAAAACACAAACTTCGCTGCATGTTGGAAAACAACCTTATATACGAGGCTTTCATCTTGATCCGTCGATAGTTCGAAAGTTATTAGCTATACTCGAAGCCCGAGACACGCATTCAATAGTTGAAATTTAATAATGCAGCTAAATTCCACCTTTGGAAGTCTGCATTAACAGATCGAAAGGCATCCCTGTTTTACATTTAAATCATGCCTGTGTCCTGTCACATTCACGGCGACGCGTGACATTTAGTTTGCAGTGTTGTGACAGAAAAAGGGACAACAGTAATACCTTGTACCAGTTTAGTTATTTCACACTTGACAGGGGGATTTGAATAGCTCCTGGTTCGTCCTACTTACCCGCATGGTCAATCAGTACACGCCTATTCCCGAAATCAGTCCTCCGTATCAAAACCCGCCGGACATCTCTCTTTTTTTTGGCAAAAGTCCCAGGATATCCTTTCCGGAGTGGTCAATTTCCCCAAATTGGGACCATTTCACATGCCGTTAATGCGGAAGGCATACCCCCACTGCCCTCAGAACAGAAAAAAACGAGCCGGAGAACCGCCCATCCTGACATACCCACTCAATTACACTGACACCGGTTTCCTGCTCAGACCAAATTGAAATTTCCCCTTAAATATAAATTGTTTACGTTCCCTGGCCGTGGTATATACGGACGCAAGCAACCGGAAACAATGCTATCCGGAAATTATTAATTCCGTCCATTAGAAGGAGGGCAATAAAGTGCCCTCCATTGTCAGAGAACAATCCGAATTTGTGTGTTCTGAGAAGAGGGGGTGGGTGGGCCAAGTGGCCCCTCCGAAAAGGGGGTCAATCTAAAGGGAGGGGTTAGTCTGAAATGATGAGAGACGTGGATGGTACTGGAGATGAGACTGTCAAAAGAGGAGAGAGAGAGAGAGAGAGAGAGAGAGAGAGAGAGAGAGAGGACCACTTGATCTCTTGATGTGCAAAGATTGCAGCCTCCTTGAGTGGATTCCCCTCTTTCTGTCCGTGGAACATAAAACTCTTTCTTCCCTGCGACAGCTACATTCCAACAAATCTACTTGTATAAATATCACAAGAGGAACACCATAAAAATAATAAATATACACAATACTGTATATAAATAAATAACTAAAAATATATGAAGTGAACAAATTCATAACTAATAAGGTAAATAAATAAATAACTAAAATATATGAAGTAAACAAATGCATAACTAATAAGGTAAATAAATAACTAATACATAATAAAATATTACAATATATAATAAACTGATATTGAATACCAGTATACAAAATAACAATAAACATTAAAAGAATGAATAAATATATAAATAAATAAAATACATCAAAGAAATAAAAATAATACCGGTATACAGAATTTCCGAATTTATTTCATTCGGTACTTTAATAATTTTAATAATATTTATCAATTTATATAATTAATTTTAGTGTTCCCTTTGGTGGGAGTATCAATAAATTTGATTTGATTTGATTTGATAATTAATTTTAGTTTGTTTAATATTATTTATTGAGTTCATCTTATAGTCAATAAAGTGCTCAATAAATTGATCAAGGGCAGTATATTAATTTTTAATGTCAACAATTTCAATATAATTAGCCTATATAAGTTATTTTTTTTTGCTAATGCGGGATATGAAAATGAGATTGGATTTTCTGGAATAACTGATGTGACCCAACCTACCGCACATGACGCTTCGTTTATTTAGATTGGACACCCATTCAGTGCGTGCCAAGAGTGAGCAATAGCAATATTAGTAAGGAGAGACAATTCAGATAAATTGTCGGCAAGGACACCGCCTCATTTGTCATTATTCTGGTGCCATCCAGGAAGACGATGCGTCCACTTTATGAGAGAGAGAGAGAGAGAGAGAGAGAGAGAGAGAGAGAGAGAGAGAGAGAAAAAATCGTGAGTCATGACGACTCGTAGGCGTAGAATAATTGGGTGGGATAATTGAGAGGAAGGATAGTTAGTACCCGAAAAAAGAGAGCCCACAATAAGTGAGAAGAGTGACGTCATTTCCTAATTGGAGGTCCGGAAGTGCAGCATCTTTTGTCCAAATGACGTGCAAGGTGATGTTAAAAGAAAACAAACAGAAAACAGTATAGCGTGTGATCGTCGTCCCTTCACTTTCTGTCCCATCAGACAGATAAAAGGGGGCCATTTCCTGCTGCCCCCTTTTTTTTCATCTCACTTTCTGCTTCCACCTCAGCCTCTCTCTCCCTGATGACCTGTTATTATCAGGTGAGGATTCACGCTTTGATTTGGAGGAAGGTCAGGGGTCATCCTCTCCTTTTATTACAGACAGGGCTAGTCCCATGTATACGCAAACAGGATCATTGACACCAGCACCGGAACCCTGGATGGGTGAAGTCTGATGGAGAGAGAGAGAGAGAAACATTCGAACGCGGGCTCGTACCTGAAAGAATGAGGCCATGTTGGCTGCCATGCACGCCCGGGCCGCCCCCATGTTCAAGCCCAGTCCAATCCCGGTGTCTTGGTTGCCCCGGGGCGACCCTTGGATCCGGCCTTGCACCTGCTCAGACTCGGGTGTCGGGCAATCATCGCAGGATCCGGATGGAACATAATCCGTTCCAGCCGCCATCTTATTCCGGACTTGACTACATCAAATATGGAAATCCGGAACGATACCCATAGATTATATAATAATAATAATAATAATAATAATAATAATAATAATAATAATAATAATAATAATAATAATAATAAACAGCAATAATAAAGGCTCACCAGTATTTTAATATAATATAGATATAAATTACAGTAAAATAGCTTAAAATTAAATCACAGCTAGGATTATGTATAAGCTGCAATTCGGGTGGCCGCGCGTGTCGAAAGTAGACAAGTTGAGTACGGTAATTATTTTTCTAGTCAATGATTGTCTGGCTCAGTGAAGCTGATCAAATAAATATAATTGGTGGTGTAACCAGGGCACATTATGAGTAACATAAAGTGTGGTCATATTGATGAAGTTGAGTATCGTAATGTTAAAACTTAAAAGGCGCAATGAGTTCACTAGAAAATTGCTGGTGACTCGGTTCCAATTTAATTATTGGAGAGGATGTTGAGGCTTATGATGCTGCAATTGCACATTCACGTTATGGAACCGCTTGTTGGAGCGCCATGCGTCATGAACAGGGTCCATCAGCTGTGTGCTGCGTGATTAACAAATTCTCAAATGCATGTTCAACGGTCAGTGGTATTGTGTCGGTATGTTAAGAATGGGACCACGTCTCGTACCCAACCTGTCTAGGTGTGTGCCAACATGTGCTATCAATTAACTCTCAAGTTATATATATATATATATATATATTTACACTACTTTTGTGCACTAGCAAGCGGCGATTATTTTGGTGGTAAGTCGTAAGTGTCACAGGGTCACGTGAATTCAGGTCTGATATGCTTAATGAAATGCATTGGAATAGGCTTCTTGTTGTTATGTTTACCGTCTGTGACTCTGCGTACCATCATAAATAACCTTCACTCTTGCTGGTTTGCATGAACTACTGTACTTTCAACATATTATCACCTGCTAGTAACACCACTTACAATAATTATTTGTAAATGCTGATTCGTCAAGGTGTTGTTGAGGCAAAAACTTCGACACAGGGCGACTCTATTATTGCTTTTTTGATTTACAAGCAGGGTGGTAACAATCGAAGGCCTTTTACATGTATTACCAGCTCTTGGTATTACACATGTCAAGCATTAACAGCAGTTTGCATAAGTTTGGCACAGAAGGATTTTGTAGTGGTGTACTAGTATTGAAAACTCATTTTTCACTCGATGTGTCATTTCCCACAAATTTTTTAAAGCACAAAAATACCAGTAGCACTTCATTAATGATGAAAACTGCATTCCTTTTCTGTATGGATGTATAAATAATTTCAATAAATTTCTGTCAATAATGTCGGGATGCCCTGAAAAGCAGCAACATGATTCCCAGTCAGAAGTAGCCACCATCTCAGTGTTTCGAATGATTAGCACCAAAAGTCTGAGTGCTTTCTGGAAAAGAACACTGATGTAACAATTGCAAATGTCGCTCCACCCACAGAGAAGTAAATTTTAAATGAATTTGATGCACAATGTACTATCGAGTTCAAATACTTTTGGCCACTTTATCTTGGTTGTGAAGCAATCCTTCACACAAACACACCTCCTTAATGTGGGGTCTGTGCGAAGGATTGCTTCAAGACCAGGATAAAGTGGCCAAAAGTATTTGAACCCGATAGGACAACAATACTGTATTGAAAAAAATAACATGCACAACTAATTTTGGTTAAAATTATGTTTTTACTCTTATGATTTGTGGGCCATACAAGCGATACGAGCAGCTTTTACATCAGCTAGGGTGCAACTATCCGGTAGCTAGCAAAATTCACATTTCTAGGGAAAAGACCAAACACAAGATGACAGATGTAGACTACAAAAAAGGTTTTATTTTCTAACTGTGTGTCTATAATGCATTCTTTGGTTTGTGGCTGCTGGTCAAGCAAACATGATCAGCTACTCTATATTACAATGAACCTGCTGCAAATCCCCCTTTTTTTCTATGCCCCCCCTCCCATCCCACCCTCCCAACAAAACAAAACAAAAATGATACACTCCCATAAGTGGACTAGATGCCCCAATCTTTGTACTGCATGGGCCTTTTGCCCAAATCTGCTGCGATGTAACTTCATATGTAGAAGAAGTTCTCGTACTCATTGAATCCCGGGTCCTGAGGCGGGGTCGGTGAAGGAGAGCTGGAGCCCTCCGAGCCAGTGCTCGACTCAGCTGAATTCCACTGCTGAAAATGGGAGGCCACATCAGTGTTGTTTTCCTGACCTTTAACCTTTCAAAGTTATTACCGGTATGGGGTCCCTCTTGAGGTAGAAGGCATAGTCTCCTCGGGGCCAGTGAGCCTGATCCTGAAGAGGGAAGGAGTCTGGGTGCAGGCGACGCCCGTGACGCTCTCCAGGGCGAACCACATGAATAGCGAATGACTCCGGATGCTCCAGACTGTTGTAGCACTGCAGGAGCAACCTCACCAGCTCATCGGCTGTCGTGCGCTCAGAGATCAGCAGGCTCTTATACTGGGACTGAAAAATGACAAAACTCTTATTAGAAAAAAGGTTAAATTGCAATTAGTCTAAGGATGTAAGGCACACTGATGATTTTAATAGTTAATCAAGCTATGCACAGCAATAATTATCAGTTTTTAAAACCCCTGGAGAGTGAAGCAATTTCGTGCGAAAATCTAGTCACAGCCATGGCTAATCTTGGCTGAGCTACATTTGGTTGGTAAAGCTTCCAGGAAAAGGCTCCAAAATTGGAAGGACCCTCTCTGTAATTTGGGAACGGGTGGTTTCCACCGCCCGCCAGCTTTCCAAGTGCTATCTTAACGGAGTCCATCTGTCCAATGCCCATGTGTTTCATTTTAAGGGTTCGAACCCTCCCCAAGCCCTCCTGATTGTGGAAAGAATTTTTAAGTTGTGTGAACTTTATCAACCAGCCACCAGAAAGAGAAACAATTCGGAGTCTAGGTTGTGGTTGCTGGGGAAAACAACTCATCAATTCTTAACCTACTCCCCCCCAGTGTGTATATAAAGTATAAAGGCATCATACTTACTCCTGCCATTAGTACGCTGTCGTACACCCTGACCAGTCCTCCTCGTCTCATCTGCAGCGTGAATCTGCGTGAAAAAATATGCAATTACAATTTTGCATCAGCACACCAAAAATTGCTTCATACAGGTCAATTCCTATGCATTGTTTTTATGGCATTATTCTGTAGACCCAGCAGGATATAACCTAACCCACCAGAGCAAGCCGCAATGGAGAGTATTTTCCACCAAGGAATCGTCCTATCTGAAGCAATTCTACGTAGTAGTTTCAGACTACACATCGGTACCGTACCTGGAGTCTCCTCTGGGATGGCAACTCTGCAGCTCGGCAGGTCTGGCCTCCTCGTCCAGAACCAGCACCGTGCGAAGACCTGCCAAAAAGAGTCGCACGCATTACCATACCACACTCCAGACCAGTAGCCCTTGACAACAACGATGGGAACATTCCTCCTCCCTAATAATGCTTCCCCGTCTCATGAGAAGAAGAAGAAAGAGAAGAAGAAAAAAAATCCAGAAGACAATGATAGATACGGATCTGGTTAGTGCTTCCCACCTGTTCTTCCGGATCGGAGGCCCACTTCCATGGTGAGGTAGAAGAGGCGAGGGTCCCGATGCTTCATCCTGAACTTGCTCAGAAGGGCGTCCACCACCTGTCTGCATGTTGTCTGGTACGACACGCTCAGTGTCTTGTACTCTATGTCCGGTCTCAGGCATCGGGCGTACACTTTGATGGCGCTCTGGAAATTTAAAAAATTAAGAAGGGGTGTGAGTCTGGGCAAGGACAAAACTCAGACAAAAGGTTGCTTTTCCGTAGAAAAATGTGGCCATGAGTTGGGTACCAGAATAGAAAACAAAGGGGGTATCGTAAAAATTCAGGGTGTGTAAATCGAAGGTCCTGGCTCTCAATTCGTATATATTTGGCACATACATGTGGAGCAATTCACATGGTAAAAATACCTGCCCGGTTTCAAATGAAGGACGCATTGTATTACAAGGTACAATTTCCAGGCATGAAGCGATGTGCAGGTTTATTCACTGCAAGGCAAGCATTTATTTACATAAATAAATACGGCTGAATGCATTTACTGTTGTTTAACTTTGTCGCGTTCCGAACACACTTGTACTGATACACAGGATCGGTCAACGGCTCTTTATCAGCGTAAGTAGCAGACTTGACCTCGACAACTTGTCAGCCTCACATATTTGGACATGCACTTCGACCTGCTGATATGATGATAGGGAAATGATCTGCGGTCTCTCAGAACTGACACAATGATCGTTGCATGTTGCTACCTTGTAGGTCGGAACCCATCCTCGACCCCGAGGCCCTTCCGAGGTCAAACGGCTCTTTTGCTTTGGTAACGGGAAATAGCAACAATTTTCTGTTACATATCTGATGGCACCTTTCGCGCTCCATCCTTCCACTAATTAAAAGAAAAAGAGATACTTTGTCGCACGAGAAAGGATCTGACATGTATCCTAGTTGCATAAGGTTCTGGCGATTGGACCGCTTTCATTTCGTCCCATTGTCTTTGCTTCTGGGTGTGAAGGTCCGATCAATTTAGACACACTCCTATTGGCCCTCGGGACATGATAACAGCTTTTCCTTCGTTATTTCGACTTCTTTTTTTTTCTCCTTCTGATTACGCAACGGAACAAACGGAAGATCTCATTACCCACCCTTCGGATCACTGATTTTCTTCCACCTACTTCGCACTTTTAAGTCCCTGAACTGTTTTGGCAAAAATTGCAGTCCGCTATTGTTGAGTTCTTCAACTTTTTTTTTAAAAAAAGTCCAAGGCCGTCCAATTTTTTTCTGAAATATCGTTCTCCCCCAGACAAAATTACCCCCCTTGGTATACGGCTCTGCAACCAATTGTGGGAGGTCGCACTGCGGAAAATTTTGAGTAGCGTTGCAGAAAAGGAAAGTGGGGGGTGAAACTGCCCTTTTTGTGCTTTTTTTTTGAACACTGCAAAAAAAAAAAGCGGATAAGAAAACCATTTACTGAAATAACCCAAACAGCTATCGCGGTTTTACCGAACTTGGAACCTCGCTAATCAGTTTGAACTGGACCAGTTGGTATGCAGCAGCGTGGGGCCAGATGTGTCATTCTTGTAATCCTATAAGAGTGCGAGAGATAAGGAGAAAACTGGCCAGAAGTGAAATTCATCACGTGGAAATTCCCAAACTTTGGAGCCAGTTTAAGCCCCTTTTCTTTTATCCGGATGGCGCCAACATTTCCTTCTTCGAGATTTAAAAAAAATTCTAGAGTCGTAAAACTTGGTAATTTGGGTGTGGCTCCCAAGTACTGAGCAACGCTCATTTCAACGGACCGAAATAAAATATCGTCTGTTCCCGACAAATACTGGCGAAGAAAAGCAACAATCAGGGCCAATTAATTTTATTATTGAAACATAGCCGTTGAGGGACGGTTACAATAATTATGTTCAAGTGAGGATATCATATCGCACCAGAAGTGTGGCATATGCGGACAATTTGTGCCTTATCATGCTGCAGCACCCATCAAAAAGGCCTTGGGTACAGGACATGCCACCTGCTTATTTATCATTTTAATTGAAATAATTAGTCAAAATGGACCTCGCGTGTTTGTTGATATGGCGGAAGGTGCTAATTAAAGTAGTGTTTAGCGCACATTTATCTGCCTGTTGTAATGTGAGAGTAGTGACAAGGGATACTACTAAAATTAGGAGTAACCTCTACTGTTGGGTGGAATTTTGTTTTTGTTCCCATCACAGTAATGAAACAATGAGCCTGGCCACGTTTTGTTTATACACTGGTCGTATACAATCCAGAATGAAATTAATTCCAGCAGTGCCTCGCCCTCAATAAAATCTAAAGAAAGGAGTGAGAAAACAGTGCAGATAATTCCGAACTTGCGATAGTTTTCCACGGCCTCACAAAACCGCATTCTCTAAATGCACACCCGATTTACACATACAAAAAAAAATTGGCCAGCTTTAAAAACCCTCGGCCACAAAGCTACCTGCTGAGGAGCCATTTTTGTCTAGTGTAGCAGAAGCTCAAGAAGCGGAACGGAAACGCGATCCAAAGGTCCGGTTTTCTTCACGGAAGATGAAGGGAGGAGGGGTGAGGGGAGATGCAAAAGGGGTGGTTGGTAAAGAGATAGTCTTGCAGGAGAACCACATTCCCCGTGTTCGAGATGGCGTGTCCAGTCCAGACTTGGAAGGAAGGCCAAGTGAGTCGTCCTTGGAGAAGGCGGGGGTGGAAGATGTGTATACAGCAGTGTGAGGGGGGCCAAGGGTCATTCAGCTTCCTCTCTTCACCAAACATTCTTCCCTTGATCTCTCAACATCATCGTGGCGACAAGCGTACATATAGAAAGGGGTTGATGAAACGTCCCCATCAAAAGCATTATGCAACAAGGTCAACTACTCGAGTCACATGAGGAGATACGAGAAAAGCCCCGTGAATAATAATACCCATTTGCCCGTAGTAAATGAGTCGTGCATGCCATGCATTTTAACTGATGCCTGGTTTTTCCAACCTTTTAATGTTAAGACCTTAGTTTAAGATCGCTTGGGGCATGGGCTGCCTGAATTACTTTCAACGTAAGACTACGATATGCAATGCAGTTGGCTGGATAAATCGGTAACTTGTCTATTACTGGCCGGATAATCGGCACTATATAAAAACCACGAAACCGAATCAGACTGAGAAAATTGAAACAAGGGATTTGGCAAAAAGTATTTGACGGCATATAAAACGCACTTTCTTCCCAAAAAATTGCTCAAAAAAATCGACCATCTTATATGCGAAATTGCATTAAAACCTTTTTTCCCTGATTATGATCTACTGAAATGGAAGGGCGTCTTATATATGCTGTCAAATACGATAATTAAATTTATGACGTCGCAATAGCAAAATAACGTCACTAATAAAACAATGAAAGATAATTTTGCGAGTTAGTAGTCGGCTTTTTTATGTTAGACAGCGTCCAAAATTATGATGAAGTCACGACTGAAGAATGCGTTTCGCAATGAATTGAACGCGTGCAATTGCAACGCAACATTTCTTTTTCCAGGAACAGTTGCGCATGTATTGTATTAGCGCCAATTACGGTTTACTCGCTCCCCTTCTATTTGCTTTTCGCCCTGAAGAACATTCCCAGAAGTTGGTTTCTAAACTTATTCGCAAATTGCCAAACTTCCCCAGGGGAATATGTGGAAAACGTTGCTTCTTTTCAAACTGGCTGCTGGGGTAAACGACCCATATCGTCACTCTGATGTTTAAAATTGGGCAACGCTGCCACTGGTGTTTCCCGTTGCCTCTGGGCTAATGGGTGGTGGCTCCAGTCAAGTGGACTGGTCAGTATCAGGTTAGCACAAGAATGCCTTACTACAAGGTGTTAGTAAGATGGGAAGGAGAGGGGGGACTAATATAATATATAAAAAAAAAGAGAGGAGAAGAATGAAAAAGAGAAGCGGGCATGATACAGTCTGGGAGTTGGCCCCTGCTCCCGTTCCCGCCAAGCCAGCTGGACCGCAAAAAGTGGAAGAATTAATTGCACACGGGCCCAAGAAGAAGCCCAATCTTCCCAAGACCCCCAGAAGGACGACTCAAAAAGGTGGTAAAGTCTCCTCCTGCATGGTAAAAGGCGTGTCACGCGATGGACACGGAGGAATGTACATTTTCGAAGTCTGAACTGAAAGAGAGAGAAAAAATGGCGAATTGTATAACGAAAAGCCATTAACTTTTGTCTTACCAACCCGATTCCCATAGGTTTTCTCTCTCCCTTCTCGGTTGGGTCTTTCCGGTCTCGATTGTTGGGTCCGGAAGTTGGGGGTGTCGAAAATGGAACGCTGCCTTTCCGGGGGGAAACATGATGTTACTTCCACTGGAGAGGAATTGTTATTCCGGAGATGATGGATGGGAAAGAACTGGGCGTGAAAATAAACCGGACCCTGCCGATTGTTTCCATATATTTTTTTGAATGTTGTATACTCGGCTAATTGACACTGTTGTTTACAGCGTGTTCCAATAATTTAGGTTAGCAATATTTTTGCCTCAAGCAGCTTGTTTTAAAGCAGTTATGAAGTCACCAATGCTACTATTCGGTTGAATAGCGATTTATATTACGTAAATGTCATCTACAACGACAGTTTACAACACATGCCTTTGCGTAACTTTTCGACACTTTCTGCATGAAAGCCCCAAGTTTTGAAACATGCGCATCGAGCATATCGATGTATTTCCCAATTCGATGTTCAATTACACAGACTCCATTGCATCACCTTGTCAGCCAACTTTATGCGATTATCCGGTTTATTCGATTAAGAGGAGGAATTCTATGTAATAATCCGAAATGTATTTTAAGGGCCTTTCAAGCCACTTTACGGGATACCTATAACCAAGACTTCCTGTACCTAAAACTGGTGTAACCGGGGCGTAACCCTGGAAGCCGCATTTCCGCCCGGAGAAGCACACAAAAGAGACCCAGACCCAAACCTAGGCTCTCTCCTGGAAATCCTGCGGAGAACCTACCCTACACCATGGGGGTGCCCAGCAGTTTCTGGTTACCATCCCAGGTCCGCATCTGGGTCCATCTGGTCCACGTGGCGTCGCAGGATTATTATTTTTCCACGCATCCCAGACCCTCTGTTATTTACTACTCAACAGCCGCCTAACCCACACACAACACACCCTTTTATTCTTAACCCCATATAAACCATACAAACACCCGCCCGACAGTGTTTACAGGCATGGGTGGTCCCCCCATATTGCCCTGGAGCAGGTGCACCCGTTCGTACAGGGTGCGTCAGAAGTTGCACACTGCCGTAAGCAGAATCGTAATAATCCGCAAGTGGGATGGACCATAGCTTTCGGCAAATTGCGGAATGTTAGCGACTGTGCCAAATTCCAGCACGCCACGTTCGCATCATCCGGATGCATCATATGTTTCTGGAAGTAGGGAAGAGATTTGCTGAACCATAATCGCAAGCATTTTCCGGTTGGCAAACAACAAGGTCCGTTTGGGAAAAGTGGACACAAAAAAGAGAAATCTTGGCGGGAAAACTTTGTTGCACTAGTAAACGTCATCTCCAGTTACTACAGTAGCTGGCCGTAAATAATGGCGATGAGAACATTGACCATGGCGTCTCTCATTAGCAGGAGAGGAACTTCCGGCCGAATCCGATACTGCAGCTGGTTGGTCCTCCCACATCTCTTCCTCCCAAGTAAAAGCCTCCGAAAATAGTTCTTCTTCCGGTATCCCCGCACGCGACAACTGGGTGCAGCTGCTGAAGGAGTGTCAGCATGGCACGAGCCCTCATCCTTTTTCCTCCAAAGCACACCGGGACATGCAAGATGGTTCATCCTGTGACAGCCCCCTAAGAGCATCCAGTTTCATGAGTCTTATCCTCCGTCTCCAAAGGACCAAACTTCCGGAGCCGCTTTGTCACGGCAAGACTTCCTTTTTCTCCCCCTAGTATAGTCTCTCCTTGGAGGAAAAAGCTACTGAGCATTTTCCGCTTTTCGTCGACGCCAATTGACACATGCCACCGGAGTTACGTGGAACAATTTGCACTCTCTCAGCCCCAACTATTTGGAAACCTCGGCTTCTTGACGTCTCAGTAAATGGTTGTTCACACGAGCGTCGCTTGTTTCTGGAATCTGCGCCAATTAATCTCTTAGCATGTTCCAATTTTTTTTTTGCTTTTGGGACTGATCCACAGAACGACCTTATGACAAAGTGTGACCAGCCCTTTAACGGGTTGCCAACTTCCGGGGCTGATCTTTATCCCTGATTAGCAACTGTTATAATTGCTCTTCCAGACGTGTCTGTAGAGGTGGGCATTATAGTTCCTCAGGAGTGTGTTGCCCTCTCGCATCTCATGCATCCTCTGTGAACAGGAAAATAAAAATGGTGTCTGCCATGCACTTCTCACACAAAAATTTCTCCCAATGTTTTTCTCCACCATTCCTTCCGGGGAAGAAGAGGAGAGAAAAAAAAGAAGGTTCGTGCCCTCGACTCCCCAAGAGCTCGGTTTGAAATATTTGCGGGCCGCATCAACAATAGCAGAGCCTCCGCAACCGTGACCACATTCTGTGCAATAATGAAAGTGGATTTAGGTGTGAACAGAACGGGGTGAATGAGGGCCTTGTCCCAAGATCAATGTCAAGTGGTGTGACCTCAAAGGAGCTAATTGGAGGATTCTCTTTTTTATACAGCGCCAGACTTCTTTAAAAAATTGTTCAAGGCGCCGACCATCTCTGGAGGATCTGACGAAAATGATGACAGCAGAAGATGGGTCCTTTGAGACAGGAAGCCGAAAAAAAACAGGGTTCTAAAAGAAGCCCTCTGTAAAATAAGGCTTTCGGCAAACATTTACGAGAAGGGGGCGCCTAAAGATAGTCAAGGGCTAAGAGGCGCGTGGATATCCTTTTTATGAGTTATCAGCCGTGTAAAAGGCGCGGCTCTGAGATTCGATGTCTATACAAAACGACCAGCTTTCAAAGTCTCAAGGGCTTACTTCAAAACTTGGGAGAAAAACGTTTGACACGCTCTACAAATCGCGTTTGTGCTCTGGAGACGGTTGGAATGCCCCGCTTTTTTTTTCTTCCTTCTCTCCTCTAAAGTGCTCGCGACATGCCAAAATTATTCCACGGGTTCGATACTTTCGCCTGAACGTCGCCTGGGTCATACTTCATAAAAAGGTTACGGTCTCGTGTTTGTAGCATAATTAATGCGTACGCTACTTTCACCGGTCTGCGAGTTACGACTGTTGTTTCTCAGAAGTAATTGCACGCAATATAAGACTCAGCGCTTGATTTAAGTGCTGTTATTCCACAGGGTGTTCAAGTGCGATTCTACACAAATTCAAGAATTGGCCTAGGTCAGGAATAGCAACGGATTGGACACGTTACACATGCGCCCTGTCATGGATCGCTTACAACGGGCCAAGTCTTGGTCAAGCCAGTTTCCAAAGGGTCAAGCCCTTTCGCACGACCTATACACTTGGCTAACTTTGCTTTGTGAAATGTTCCATCCTGCATTTCATCACATTTCCCCACGAAACACGGGATACTTTACACATTTTTAAACATATTTATTATTATATTTAATATTAATTTACGGATTTACAAAATAAAATCATGTTTGGCGACGTTCAATGAATAATATGACAGCAATATTAAACAGAATTGTGGGACTTTACACGCGACGTTGAAATCCGGATTAATTGACGGGGCTCCCTGAGTTTGAAGTTTCCGGTACTGCACCTCAGCCATACAAGGCTATGTAGGCATCCAGCAGACAGGACATAAAACAGGAGCTGCATAGTTCATAACTCAAGGAACTACTTTCACTGGCTCACAAACATTACGATCTTTTTCCCACAGCCAATCGTAACACAATACCTAATGGTACACACATACAATACAAAAAAAAAAAAAAAATGCTACCGGCATCTCGATTGCTGCCGACGACGCGTAATTAGTGCACCGTTTGATTAATCGCCCTCCATGCTATTCCCATGAGTGGGTATCCGGCATCCAAAAACAACAGGCTCTCGACACTGCTTAGCCTAAGCAGGAAACGGGCCTGAGCAGGAACCATAAGCCCCAATGCCTTACAAACTATCATGCTGACAAGTGTGTACGAGAGAGTGTGAGGGCTTGCATGGCAATGAATCTCTTGCAGCCTGACGTCATGCCCATCGGCCTTCCTTGGAATCCACGGAAGGTTGGACTTGTCGTCACCGGTATGACCTCACTGCTGGAATACCTGGTCGCAGCTATAGAGGTATGCGACAAGATAGTTTTTCGCCGAAATGGAATCTAGGGCGCGGTTCTGTGTCCCAAGTCATTACACCGGATTCGCCGGGGTGGAGTGAGGATGTTGCAATTAACCTAAAATGCTTGGACATACAAATTGCATTTTTTAAGCGCATGAGCGAGCACGCAAAAGTGGCAGAGAAATAATCTGGCCAGGAGGCACAGAAAAAATGTTAATGGGACCCACGGATATCTCGTTTTGCAGTGACACAACCACATAAAAAAGGGGGCTCCCGGCTTTGTCAGCTCCATACACGCCCGCAGGAGACATTACTATGTACAGATTTCATCTAACTGGATGGTATTTTTAATACTTAAAATGGGTGGAATTAGCCAGCAAGAGAGGACTGTTGTTCTGCGTACACCTCGAAGGTATAGGACTACAGGGCTGTTCGATGCATCATCGACACAGTGACAATACCAGTAACAGATATCGAGAATAGATATCAGACACAAAAATCAGAAGTCGAACAATAATTAAATAAATATCGACTGCAAAAATTGACATAATTATGATCAGGGCACTACTGGATTTAAGGACTTTCAACATAAACGGATTTATGACGCTGACCTTGATACAACGTACAATTTATTTGGACATTTGTAAGGAAGACTTATGCACTTAAAATCGGATTAGGAAAATAACAAGGACGATCGCTCGAATTTACACCGGGTTTTAGATGACTGAGGTCGGCCCTTTCCGTCAAAAAGTACATCAAATAAGATGAACTGGCGTCGAAATGCGCATCGGTAGCTTACCCATCCTTGTACCGGTGCATACAAACTATGCACGTAGCATGATATCACCCCATGAAAATACAAGCCGGAATAGCTATAATGCCGTGCACGATCTGTGAAACCCCAGACTAATGCGGATGAGTAGAGAAAAACAGTTTGCGGGGCCTGCAAAATCCGTAGTGTTTTATGACCATAGCAGATGTCGGCAATGACCTCATAAACTCATACAGAGAAAAAAAGGTGTCGGATTATAAATAGTTGCGTCACACATTTAGTGTACAACACAGGTCCAGAGGGATGTGATTCACACCACCTGTGACACTCGTCCAGTTATATTGCAGCCTGGGGACTTCTGATATTACAATAAAAAGTCTTGGCAGGACGCGAAAGGTGACTTATGGTTATGGTTCGTGAGCAGATTCACATGACAGAAGACAGTGAGCAGGCACAGAGAATGACCTTCCAACTGGGCGATGAGTGTGCGCAGCAGCAGGTGAAAAAAGGGGTGGGCTCCACAAAAACCTCCCTTGGACCATTCATCACCGGTAATTACCTGCCCTGTAATCACCCTTTCCTGCACTCTCTTGAGCCCGTACCAAGCGCTGCGAGACAGACTCTCGGGTCGCCTAAAATTTGCATAAGTTTGCACCCCAAAGGCGGGTGGCGGTCAGAGGTCAAAACATCAATAAAGCAAAACGTGTGGGCTCAGTCAATAACGGTAAAAAGTAAAGCAATTGCTTGGAATAAAACTTGGGTTTGTAATTTCCCCAAACCTCCTACAAGCCTTGAAAATGCAAATTAGACCAAATTGGATTCTATGGGCTTGACCCGGATGTATCCCTTCATGGCCACAAAAATTCGCGAATATTTTGTCACTTCCACTATTAAATATCGCTATTATTGAAAGTGGTCAGTTCGTTCCCTCGAGAATTCTGGCTTGTTTGTGTGCATGTCTGATTCCGTCAACAATGCGCGTGTCTATCGCGGAATGCTAGCATGTCGCCTTTTGGGAAATAAGTTGAGTTTCCCAGAGTTTGGACTCAGGAAGGAGATCATGTTAGGAGCGGCAGCCTCGCCTAAGGGTGTAGTTAACGAGGAGGTGTGCCAAGCACGATTTGGCTGGTCCAGTACACGAATAGCAATCAATGAGATGTGCTCATGAACCGCCCGATACTCCCAAGTTGGTGATAACTGGTTCGGCCACCGAATTTAAACAAGCGTTTAAGCAAATTTTTAAGGTAGCTCCGAACCCTCCCATTTCTGATCCGAAAAATTCGCACACTTTTTACTGGTCAAAAAAGTCTGCGTGGGAACAAAGATTTTGGGGACGTTTACCCCTACGCGCCAGAGCTATGTTCCGACACATCTCCTGGCCGCACTTGTCTCACTCAGGGCCGTATTTATGACCGCATCTGCCTTTAAAAGGGAATGGGCTGGCGTCGCTTGCGGGGGCACCGCGGGTCAAAAGGTCGTCAGGGGTTCCGCCCTCAGCCTTGACGCCACTTTATGTCTTTCGGGAGCAGATGTGTCCTCCATCAAAGGCTGGGATCGTTTCTGGACCCCCCTGGGTTTTTGTGCCGGGTCTCGAAATGTATTCTGTTACATGCTGCAGACATACATACCGTAGGTCGGTGAGGATCGACCAGAGAGGCGCAGGACGACGCCCGGCTCGACAGTGCTGGTTCTGGCGATCCGATGGCCGAGCATCCCAAAGCCGAGCTGATGCTGATGGTGTCCGGCGACACGGCCAAGGAACATCGACCACCCGCCGCCTTCAGGGAGGATCGGGTGCCCTGCACGTGCTTCAGCATCTGCAACAAGCGACATTGACGATTAGCTGTCGGACCACTACATTTGACGACAGTTGAAGAGTACAAGAAACATGTCAGCCAGACTACAGAGAGGGCCAAGTTAAATTTGCATTTTGGCTATGCCGCCGCCCCTTAGGCCGTTTCGGTGGTTGGCTCTCGCATCCGGACCACGCTCCGATGCGGATGGACGCCTCAGCGAACAACCCCAAGGGCCAACATGGGGGTCACCAATACATTTAGAAAAAACGCGAAAATATTGTACTCGCTTTAAAAAAAATCAATCGAACCCCCACCCTACGCGTATACATGCAATGTGGATTTTAAAGGCCGGAAGTGGATGGACAGTTTCCCACGGAAAGAGATCCACCCCACAGCAACCTACCAAACACCAGAAGACCTGCCACCTTGCATGGGAACGTCCTCACCGTATACCCCCCGAAGGTCGTTCTCTTTCCCCTTTCCAATTATTACGTGTTTGAGTGGCAGGAATGCAGTGCTTTTCGGGAGCTGGGGGGTTACTAAAGGGCGGAATTCAAAGAGGTTGTCGAATCGTCTGATGTCACTTCTATAGGGCTAATTCAGAGAGGTTCTCTAACTTTAGGCGCGTCGTTTAAAACCGATGACGTCAGAAGCTGCATACGAATTTAACCGACAAAAAGTAAGACAACCTCTCCGAATTCCGTGAGAATAAGCCAAGAAAAAGCACATGCTGCTGACAGTCTTTCCGGAGTTTTTGCACAATCCGGCTCATTACATTTTTTCTTCTTCATATCTCTCGCATGATTCGCAAAGTGTTGGGAATACATGCTTCGAAATATTTTTTTTTATCTCGCCTCTCCTTGTATTTCCTCGGAACTCATATAACAATACATGTAACTGAGAACGGGCCTCTGCCATGATGCTATCGAACCAGAATACGCCAAACAATGAACGTTGCTAATAGGCTGTCATTATGAATTAACGGGTTTTTGGGGGAGCCCCACAGTAAAGCGTTTTATTCGGGTTGCCATTATCGTGACAAAGTCAAGTAGTTAAAAAGGAAAAATGTAACGGAATGCTAACTACGGGAGGCGAGAAATATATCCGGGAAGTATTTACACAGATCATTAACGGCGAATTGCGCCACCCTCGGTAAAATATTTGAAATAAATGTAAGTTTTATAGGAAATAAACAGTTGAAGTCAGCAGTTCGACAGAGTGAAATACCATGGATTGTTTACCCCCAACAAGGCAACAACCAGGTGAAAAAATAATTACCGGTCATAACACTGTCACTGCCAAACAGTATATTGGTTTCTGGAGTAAACAATCCATAACTTTTCCCCCTGTAAACAACGGACTAGGGTAGTGCACCATTCTGTGTAATAAAATAAGCAACAAAACAAGCATTAAAATTTTCAATAACGCACGGCAATTTGGTAAGACATTAAAACAGCAGTAGTAAATATTTCAGGCCATGTTTAATTAAGCTCAGCCAAATGCAAGCCGTAATTAACTCCTTCAAAAGGGCAAAGATGAAAATCCGGCTGCACCACTATGTGTATACGATAACAGCAAGTTTTGTTATTAACTGTTCCAAATAGTATTAGAAATTAAAAATAAACCGGCAGTTTAGCATACATCCGCACATGTGCAACCGGTTCAGCTCGTAAAATGACCCTCACCACTTAACTGCGAGCATCATAAACGAGTGCCTTCCTTTTCTCTTACTATCATGGAGCTATTTCTGGACCTGATTAGTATTCCGCCTGGTAACGCAGTGGACATGAAAATGTTTATAATTCAAAGTTTCGGAGGGGAATAATTTCTTTTTTAAATAGGGAGAAAAACTAGGACGCAGCTTTTGAATAAAATATTTGCCGCTGCGACAATATCTTGGCCACAACTATCGGCAGAGCGTGTACGTGATGCGCGTAACAAAAGATTGTACTGAGAAGTCTTGCGGAATCCTACGCACACGATGCATAACATACCGGGTCATGCATGGAGTCAACTATTGTTGACGATTCTCTTCAGGACCGAGCCATGGGAATGTCACATCACCCCCGAAGAGGAGCATTGTGCCGTTCTTGAATCGCATACAGAGCACAGTGGACAGTACGTTTTTTTCTCATCTGCACGAAGACTTTTTTTTTTCCCAAGGACGCAGCATGGAAATGGTCAAATTGGGGGCAATAGTTATACGCCGCTTCCAACCGAGTCCCATAAAAACGACAGCAGCACGGCTCTATACCGAGGCAATGACTTTACGATGCCAAGCCAAATCATTACTACCGCAAACCGCAAATCGCTGTTGATGGTGTCGCGGCCATTCACACTGGAAAATCTAGATGTAAATCACTTTGCACAAACGCTAAGCCCGAATTTTGCAACCATTTTTTAAAACACGCCGTTAGTAACCGATGGTGTCCAAAGATTAATAGCGCACATTTCCCTCAGATGAATTTAGAAGCTCAATTTGACATTGTGCGACAAGGTCCATGGCTTCATTTTAAACAAGTGTGCTTTATTGCTTATTGGTAAATGAACTGGCCCTATACTATACTGTATGTGACAAGGTCCGGTTGTATCAGATTATGATAAAATCTCCCGAATATTGTGCATATTCACCATAATTTGCTTCACACAAACTGGACTTTCTGTTCACATATAATTATTTTACAAGGGTACTACATACGCACAGTCTATGTGGCGAATTTTAACAGACCATAACATTTTCTAGGAGTACTCCAGTCTTCTGCCATTTCCCACTCTATGGCCTTAGTTGCCTCCTCTCGTCTTCCCCCCAACAACAAAACCAGACTACAAAAGTCGACTAAGTTCCACTTACTTGAAACGACGCATGTGTACCACCCGAATCCTTATACACACGATCGCGGTAACAGAATCTTTCAAACTGGCCGCCTTCGCTCAAGTCCACCAGAGAGAAGCAGCACTTTCCACCAAACCACCTTCACCGAAGAAGGTTCCTCAACCGACTGCCTCGCTTTGCTTCACACACCAACTGCTCAGAGTCTCCCAAACCGTGACGTCACTGCGCGCCGTAAGTGACGCCACGGCCTATACACCGTATGCCATTAGAGTGTGTGTGTGTGTGCACTGGATAACAATTCGTGAGGAAACTCCCTTCGTGATTCACTCAGGTGATATAAGAGTGGGTTATGTGGGATTATGGAAGTGTGCAAAACGGCGGATGAGTCTTGTTGTTTTTACGCAATTCTTTCCGCGAATAATAGTGTTTTAAAGCGATGACCATAATAGTAGATTTTTTGCGTAACGGAAGCACACTAAAGTGATGTCACGATGTGTTTGAAATGTATATTAAGTCAAGGGAAAGGTCAAGTCTTGTTGACATCATAATGCCTGCAGCTACAGATGCACAGTTTAACTTATATATCAAATAAAAAATCAATTAAAAATTACACAAGCATTTGAAAAGTCCATTCACATACAATTATAGCCTTAACGCAATTTTATTAAGCTTAAGAATTAAACTAGAAATGTTGCTAACTACAAGTTCTTCAAGTGTTGCGTAAAAAATCTGATAAAGGCAAAGTTCGTCAATGCAACTTCCGGAAAGTTCCAATTAAATTTGCAATAAAGAATCGTTTCTTGTGACACCTGACTAGTTAGTCACGGAAATGGAGCCTATGCGAAGGTTATTATTTTTGCTCTCATTTCAACAGAGGGACTAACAAAAACGATCACCTATCTCCTGTTGCGTGGCCCGCATCGGCCTTCAACACTGTCTATTGCGACCATGCTAGTTTGCGTCACTGTTCGTTTTACAATGAATTTTTAGACTTCCGTTCGTCACAGAGTCAGGAAGTTATCATCAGTCAGCATTTTGACACTCAAACGCAAAATAACGCATAATGTACGACCTTTTTTTTGCATGATGTGCATGCTCATACATAGGCATTCACACAACTATGCATTATTGAATTTAAATCACGCATTCATATGTTTCCTTTCGTCTCGTTACAAATTCACGCAAATATGCGGCACAAAAAATTCATGCATTCAAATCAGAAAAGGCTAATCAACCAATGTGTGACTATAAAGCTGATAAAATGAGACACTAACCTATATATACTGTACATTCATCATTTTATTGCAATTGACAAGCATGCATTGTCGTAACCATATTCCAGGCAGGATTTATGCTATTGAAAATAGGCGGTATTTTTTCACCTGGCCAATTGGTACGCCCGGAAACAAACTCTTAAACGGTTTATCTACCTATCTATACTATGCTTATACTTTTCGCACAATGTTAAATTTACAGTAGCCTAGGCCCCAGGGCGACTAGCTCACCCCATAACTCAATAAGATATTCTGTACTGATGCTCAGAAATAAAGCTATATACTGTAATATGAACTTAATATTGGAGTTGCCAAGATATGAAAAAAAATTACTTATTCCCACTGTATGCAGAACTTTCAGGTAGGAATATCTAGTAGCCAAAAGCTGTTGCCAGGAGTGTAGAGCAACTTTACTGCCTGGGAACATTTCAATAATGCAGTAAGCTAAAGAACGCCGCCTTTATAATATTATGTAAACCACAAACTCGGTGTGTGTTCCAGCATAAAAAATGGAATTCTGGAAAAAGTTTGTATACAAAAATACCGCTCCGACCCTTGGCAGCGGCAACTCGTTTTTCATGAGCCTCTTCTTCTTCCTTCCCCTGGTGCTGTTTTCCTTCCGAAACTCATTTATGACAAGCGGAAGGCGACCTTTTTTGGGAATCCGCAGGGGACCCACCAATAACAGCCGTGTTAACTAGTTACTTCAAAGTTATTCTTGGAAGTGTGACTGAGTACATCCTCTTAACGGAGGTGATTTCCGACATGCTGCTGGAGAAGTAAATGGGTAGCAGGCGCTGAGAGGCTGCTGGAAAGTGTGGTCTGAATCCTGTACGAGCTTTTAAGGACTGTGTGTCAGAAACAGCACGAGGCGCAAATTTTAAAGTATGTCCGTCCGGTAATTTCATAATGACCGGTTGTTATACGCATGCCATCGACGGTAAGTTCAATGCCATAATGAGGAAACTTATCTTGCAAAACCGTATGTACTTGCAGGATGTTCTTTCCCCTCTTTTTTTAAGCAGTCTTTCTCTCCGAAGGACGAACATTTGTGAAATATCAGGCGAAAGAATAATTATTAATACCACCAGTTTTTATGATCGCATTGGGCAACTCGGTTTCAATTTGGACTCAATCCTGATAAATTATTCGACTTTCACTGCGCAATGAGCCTGCGGAAATACAACATTTGCAATCAAACTTACACCTTGAGGCGGATAATTCAGATTTAAAGCAATAAAGGTGGCAAAAATTGAAACGGTTTTGATAAAATCGACATTCAGAAAGGGCAATTTGTCTTATATGGAGAAATACGTCCCCTACACATGATAAATTTTTTCAGGCGCAATCGACTAAACTTATCAAAACATATAGACCTACTGTAGAATAACAACATACTTATACAGTACAATATAATAAAATAATAAAATAGCGACTTTTACAACATCAACAGTTATTAACGAACTATAGCTTGTAATGCCAATACAATACTATTATAAGGTATAGTGTTTCAAATGAGGTTAATTTCCTGCCGATTAGATGATATATATTCGAGCACGTAATTCCTCACCACTTCCCGTACGAGAATTAATGGCTTAGCGTGTCGGTACAGTACTTCGCATCTCCTGAAAGATATGAAGAAAAATGAAAAACCACATCGGATTTCGCATCCAGCCCCCTTCAATTACCGCCCAGATAGTGCATAACAGCCCTCCGCTGTAACTGCACCTGCTGTCAGGTAAAAAGCTCCCCCATAGATATGCAAATATCCTGGCAGGGAACAAAACGCTGAAAAGGGGCATACAGTCAGGAAGAAAGGGTTCCCGTTCAAGTCACTTCCTGGCCAGAGCCCACTTAGGCAATGGACCAGATATGGACCTCCAGTTGGATAAAATACACTGTCCTTCCTTGTCTGAATAAAAATGTCGCAATGGTCAACGGTCCCTTAACACACGAGCACCTTTCCACACGCCTGCGACCTTTGACCGGCGACGGGACGCATTCGGGTTACTGCAGCATGCGTGAGACTGACCTCCATATTTCTGTAGGTAATAATGGTGGGAATTGGCCCGACCTGATGACTCTCGGAACCCCCTCTTTCCTCCCCATAATATACCTATATGTGTATGTGGGACACCAAACTCTTTCACCCAATGGAGACCTGGCACTTTAAAAAAAATGGAGGCGATCAAAGGGTGCATGCACAGTGTGTTGAATAATGGGATAGTTATACAAGAGTATCAAATTAGGGAAAGTAGCTGTATGAGATGTCAAAGGTTAACGGAAGCAAGGATATATGCGATTACATAATGCTTGGATAAAGACGTGCATTGCAGTAATTTATTACCAAGAATCAATGCCAAATACGGATAGCAATTCATCACAACAGAATTATAATGAATGGACGTCATTAATGTATTAATTGGCTAGATTTTAACAACTCTGTTCCAGCCGGCCATTTATTCAACTGCTGCCCCATCATATAGGTCAAAGAAGGTTGTAGTCAACATTGGTGACCAGCATTGAGGCAAGTGACACTAATGAGTACGATTTCTAACATAATCCTCCCCCTCCCCCACCTCCCCGTCAGCAATGAGAAGTCCAAGCAACTTGTAACTGAATTGACAAAAAATGAATAACTTATACGTACTACAGTATTACAAGTGAATAATTTTGCGACAAAATAGCTATTAATAAACTGTATGTACATTTGCAAAAAAAACTCGTTTTGCAGCAAAATTTTTGAATTATTATTTACTCATATAAAATGCCATGCACATCAGTGCAGGTTACTAATTAATTATTTTTTACTGTATTATGTAGCAATGAGCTATACACTCAATAAAGCTATTAGAAAGAGTATCAAACCTCATAGAATTTGCACTATTTTCTTGTAAACAACGAACGTCGCCGTTCGCCTAATACCGTACTATATTATGTAATAATTACGCTTGATATCAAAACCTGGTGAAATTCTTACACAACCCTAATGTTATTGTTCTATAAAAACAATAGTGTCCTACCAAGTTTGCCTATCTAATAACATGATTGTTTTTGGATGGCAAAGACCATTTGCTTATCTTATGCTAACTCATTACTAACAGTTCAACAGGCAGGCGAATAAGAAGTAACATTTAATTGCACCACATGTTCGTTCGTGGTATCAATGAAACAAAGAGCATCATGCTTGACCCTGGTGTAATACTGAATTGATCATAGATCTTCTTTAATAGGTCGGCATACAGTACAGGTGGCAGGAGTAGGCTTGTGGAGCGGATTATACAATAATGCATGACCTAGTACTTTCTCGAAGCATTACCTGGATTACCGTTCGATATGCCCTTCTTCTGGGATAACTCACTGGGAAGGACGTGCGTGCCTTGCATTTTGCCTACTTACGCAGGATAAACTGGGTTCATCCAAGTGCCACACGGAGAGTAACTTTCCCCAAACTAATAGATCTGCCGATGTCTTAATATTACTGTAAGAATACAATGTTTGGCATACTCGATCAGGTTACAGAAGATTGCACAAAGTTTATATGACCCAAAAAGGCCCGTCTCGAAAGTGAGCAACATGCCAGACAAGTTACGCTGCAAATTTTTGCATACTATAAAAGCTGAGGAAAAACCCGATAAGTTATTGGCGCAATCAATGCAATAATGGTGCGAATTCCTCTGTCCCCACAGGCACTGAAAGGAAGCAACTTGTCCAGGAAGAGAACTAGTGCGCAGCATCATCCTGCAGCAACAATTCTTCCGCATTTTCTTTATTGAGGAACAGTCTTCGCCGGTACTGCATATCCTCAGATAAAAGACATTCGCACGGGAAAAAGCTATTTCCGCGATGACTATGTGCAAAGCAATAGTCGCGGAACCACTCGTTCATTACTTTTTATGCAATCAGCCGGGTCTTATTCATTCGCACAATATAGAGGTTGCTGAACTTCCCAACCCCAGAAATAACTTCAAATAGAAGTAAATAAGTGTATGTATAAAGTGCAATAATATAAACTATAGTTTCTGGAGTGAACAATGGCCCTTCCCACCCCTCCGAATTTGGGATTGAACAATACACCATCATGTACTAGGTTTATTTATTTATTTATTTTATTACCATGTGATCAGACCATGTAGGGGGACACTCCGAGGGACACTCACTCCATTTTACATATAACTTACTGTACTGTACATTTAATTGAACAATGAAAATGGTAAGAAATAGAGTGTCAGAGGAAAATTAATGCACTTTGCACAGACTGTAGGCTTGACTGATCCATGGTGTACAAACAAGGCAATAAGGAAACATCGAGTATACGCAAACGACCAGAAAATTTTTCGAGGTGAAATTTCGCAGCCATAACGAGTTACGTAACTTAATTGAAGCAAAACACTTGTATAGATGTATAGACCAGTAGCTTGGCCACGAGGCATACAAATTATTCCTATTAGAGCAGTTGGCGTGGCCGGATATCACATTCAGGGATAGTGCTAGAGCTAGTGCACAGTTGGCAGGTGCGTGATCGGTTGTTCCGAATCCCCCCGGATGACGGTGAAAGTAGAGAGCAAACTGTGAGTGAGTAGGAGGCAACACATCATACAGAATACAACTCTCTCCGCATTGGGGCAGGCGTCATTCCAGTCGAGGTCATCTGTTGGCTATCTACAGCACCTCAAGACAATAACACATTTCTTCTCCTCAAGATTGAGATGCTGCACGTCCGGACAGCATCTCATCACTGGCGTCCGTCTCTATAATGACAACTTCTAGGCATCTGTACACCTCATTGCCTCAGGAAGATGGCGAGAATTCGCGAGTGGTGAGTACAACAACGCAAAAGTGAAAGTACTTGCCAAAATATACCAGTTGAAGTGAGTGGCGTAGCCGGGTCTGCCCTCTGCAGGCGACTTTGAAAAGTTCGGAGTTCAAGTTTCACATGTTAGGTGGCATGCTTCTACTCGTGCGCAATGAACGTCCCTTTACAGTACAGATGTTGTACAGTAGCTTACATTATTACATGGTGTGTCAATGCAAATTGCAGGCGTTTCAAACGCGAATTATCCGGCTGGCTGGAAATTGCTAAATTTATTGCCCAACATTTCAATCCATGCTGAGCAGTTTCGCTTTGGTGCAGTGCATGCATCAGGAGAAGGAAAAAGCAGTAAAAAGTTTATAACTGCTCTAATGCCCATACTGTGACCATGATATGTTTACTCCCAACTCACTTTCCTTATTTTGAACTGTGGCCGTGACTCGGAATTAATTTTCTCCACGAGCAGGTGTGCCCCAACATGGAATAAATTACCACTCCTCTGGGTACAATACCAGCCATATATACTGGAGGGATCGTTGGTGCTTGACCTTTCAGACGAGATCCCGAATTTAAAGCATTGCGTGGCCAATTTGTCGCATTTCTGTACCAAGACGACAAACCGGATTAGTTAAATTGGCAGGAAATCACATTTGGAGGATGCGACGTTGACGTCACCAGTTGACACGGCAGTAGATGCGCATGAAAATACACGCCGATCCGTGGCACGGAAATCATATACAAAAAAAATTTCTCCCAGCACGAAAATATGTCACACTTTCATGCCAACCGTCATGCACGACTCGAAAAACCAGTCGCATCTGATGGCAATAAACTGACGGAATAACCAAGATGCAGGCCCTTCATTCCTCGTTCAAGCTATTCTTCGGTGCGATGTCACTGATTTAACAATCAATGGATTCACAATATGCAGAGAGTGAGGTAATTATTTCGTATTGTTGGTTGACAATTTGCAACCTGTGGCAACCAACAATACAAGAGCGTCCAGATTTTAGGGTCACCCTGTATTTGAAAAGGTGACATCACACGATTTTAAACAACTTGAAGTTACACAACGAATTCAGCTCCCAAGTGTCAACCACATCCTTCGATGGCCTTCCTTTCTCGAAGCCGTCTTATCAAGTGGATTTCGTATCAAGAAAGGGGCATAACGGAACCGCGAATATTAGGCAGAGTAACGGTACTTCCAAAGTGGAGGTCGGTGTTTGTCGGAGGGGCAGTCTTCCTTTCGTATGATCGTACCTAGCGACCTTGGGATAGGACGTAAAAGAAAGAGGTTGCTGGATGCAGATGCTCCACATTCCGTTGGCCTCAATCATGCAAATTGCCACTGGTAAACATTATTTTTTTCACACCTGTCCTCGCATGATTTGGTCCGACACTTTCAAGTAACTGCACATTACAGTCCAAAAAACGGCTTTTGTGCCGCACCGGTGTATGTACGGAATAACTTTCACGTCGCACGCGAGCCAATTGGGAGAGATTAGAGGGCAGTGTTATCCGGCCAAGGTCCCAGCTGCCAATGAGAGCTTGGGCAGATAGGCCTACACTGTTGGAAATTGGTCACTATCTGCCTGATGGAAATTGGAATAGCCAGCAGGAAGAGGCGTTTGACGTTTTTTTTTATATATCAAGAGTTGGCGGGGGCAGGCAAAGGGGGGTGGGAAGGTAGATTGTGGGGAGGGTGGGTGGGGGAAAATCCGGGTCGGAAAGACCAGACCAGGTTTAGGTTGGTTTGTTGAGAAGAACGCGGCAGGTTCAGGATGGAGCTGGGAGAGAAGGATGAAACCAAGGTGAGTTGGCTGCATACATAAGGACCTACTTGCAAATAACTTGGTTGGAAAATTGTTTGTGAATTTGCATGTGCGTGATTGAAAATCCGGCACCGATCATGCATGTAGGAGTGGCCAGAAGGAAAGCGTGAGTCAACAGGCAAATTTCGCGATTTTCACACGGACTTTTCCTTATTGAAATTGCATACTGGAATAGATTGTCGCCGCTGAAGTTACTGTGACGTTGTGTCGGATATTGGCTTTTAAGGGCAATATTCAAAGGAGGCCATATAGTTAAAATACATACTCAAATGAACAAAAATATCTATATACAAATAACCTGCAACCTGTCTACAGTGAAGTAGCTCTATTCCACAAATATTTCCCGCACTGAACAAGTATCGGAAGCAGAAAAACAATTCGCCAGGACGTAATAAAATTCTCTTATTAGCCAACATTCCGATGTGTCCAGGTCAGTTTGCAGGTAGTGGCATTGTACTGAAGGGGTATTTGTGTGGATTAGGTACTACTTTTGGCGCGTACTTCTAATCAAAAAATACCGATACCGATTGAAAACATCAACATGCTCTAGTCGCGACCTGATAAGGAATTTGCCGCAAGTTACACATCCTCTTCTAGAAGGGCAGATAACACGTCTACCTACACAACATGCAGGTATGATGTGCACATAGTAACCGACTATTCAATAGCATGACCTCGCAGCAATGCCTCGCTGGTCTTGTCTATACCGGAGTTTCAAAATGATTCAGACAAACTTCTGTAGGTAAACTCCAGGACTCCCAAGGATCAACAACTGTAGACTCCGCAGTGGTTCCTCAGATAATTAACATTAATCAAAGAGTATAAATTTTACCATCTCATATTTGGCGGTACAACTATCATGTCCACCTAAGGGGATTTGAAAAGATTGCACAGAGGGATGCATACTTTTCAGGATCTTTTATTCCTTTTGTTTGAAGCTCATTATATCATGCTCATGGGGGCTAATTGTAAGACAAAATGACACCTCTATATACGTAAAGTGATTCTCTCGTCTCCAAAAGTTCACCCTATGAGTAGTTAGTCTGAATCATTACGAAACGCCTTGAATACCAGTAGCCTGCAATTCAGGCAGTAAAACATACCATTTTACCACGGGTGTATATAGCGAGACGCATTCGGTACTGTTCCCCTCCACCAACAATGAACCCCATGATTAACCCACTTCACACTCATTACCAAGAGTTACTGCTGACCTTCACACCGATTCTGCAAAATAATGTATGATGGTGGGGCACCCATATAATCCGGCAATAAAGCCAACCCCAAAACGACTCTAGAGGCAGGCAGAGTGTATTATTATTGGGCCAAAGTGGACGAAATGTTCCATGCAGACGGGCAGGAAGTCTTGGGGAAATCCCAGCTCATTAGGATTAACAAGGTCCAATGTTGAGGTTCTTCTTGACCATGGACGAATGCATGAAATGGGGCCTGATTATTCCGAGTGCTTACTCTGATTAAGCGGGGACAGCTGGTGTACAATTCTTTCTTGCTGTTTCGTCAAGTGTCATTTACAGATTACAGACTTGAACTGCAGGTGAAGTCCAATGCTTGAACCACACTTGAACCTGACCTCATCAAGTCTCGTTAGGGTTGCATCCCTGCACGGAACTAATGGAGAACTTGTGTGACAAATTTCGCGCACTGCACAGTCACTTCCGTTAAAGGTATGTCGAATCAGGGTGTGGTCTCTTTGAAGGTACATCAACCCACATTAATAATGCTCCCTTGTCGCAAGATTAATCGTAAAACTGGAAGCATTCGTATTGCTCTTTACGTCAGCCTGCTGCTGGCTTGGTTCTCCTTGGCTCATTGCTTGCAATTTATTTATTCGCAACTTTATGCTCCGTCTGAATCATTACGAGTGATCAAGGCGTAAATATTTATTGCGGTTACAGACGTACAAAATAATGTCACTTATTTACGCCTTGTAAGTTGCAATGAATGATACAGTGGAATATGCAAAACATATTGATAGATCACATTCTGCACGATAGTGTACGGTACACTCCGCACATTATACCCACTGCACTACTGCATCCCAATGGCAGATTTCAGTTCCTGTGAGGAAGTCCTACTTACTGTGGCACATGTACTACATTAAGTAGGGTTCCCAGATATTAATGAACATGTGCTAATAGATTGCGTAACAAATCCACTTGGCGATGACTAATACGTTTCTAACATGATAATCCGTAACAGCTGAGGGCCTAGTTTTCGGATCAATGACTTCCGTCGCGTCGGCGAGGAACTTTCATTCCTATACTCAACAAGCACAATTTAATTCGTGGTCAGGGTGATTATTTAGCAGCAGAAGCGATGGACAGCGGTGCAGTAGGTCAGAAGAGCGTGAGATATGGTTTGCGCAGGTGACGTCTGCGAATGCACTCAACCCTGGCTATTCACATTATGCAAGTCAGCCACCCTAATGCCTTCAGACAGAAATTGCGACTGTCTTTTATCAGTGACCCACATGGTGGATGTTGCTAAATTATGTTGTTCATTCTGACCTCATATTATTATTGGGTAGATGCTACCAAATGCTACCCAAGCAGACAAGAATATCCACTGATTTTATTTATTGACCTATCACCACCACAAAGGATTTTGATCAAAATACCACACACAATAGAATATTTTCCCGACATTCGGCTAACAATAATATTCACTGACGGATTCTGTCAGTGAATATTATTGTTAGCCGAATGTCGGAAAAATAAATTGCACACGATTCCTGAATATAAGCAAAGGATTCATCATTATTATTGCCGGGTTGCTATATGAATTTCAAGTAGACAGTATGTGGGTACAGACGTACAGTTCAGAAAAATGTCAATCACCTTACACCTGCGTGGTACTGCACAGTCCAAGTCCACAGTCCGAAAGAAGAAGATAATTGCTAGCTCCCGCAACCAGAAAGCCATAATTAATAATCACAAGTGAATGTTGATTACTTTCTTTTTTCCTGCTGGGATAAACATTCCATAACTTGTTCGACTGTGGACTGCATGAGTACTGCACCACCCTGTATAAAAGACTCTAAGTTTAGAGTGCAACGTGTCTAATTTAAATTATGTATGCAAATGACGTACTATAGTCGGCCCGATTTAGCAAAATAAATCTGACCCGTATAAAAACCAATGACGCAATTGGACTAATCAATGACATCGTGGTTCAGAGTGATCGGAGTAAACAAGGTCCAATGACCGCAGCCAATTTCGCAATTCATGTCAACAAACATAAGCAAGCTGTCCGCTGAAGAAGAAAACAGTCCGTAGATTTCATCTGGCCAGAGCATATTTGCCCCGAGATGGAACCCACTCACGATGCCACGGTCTTGATTAACTCCTCAAAGGTAGGACGAACTAACTGACATTTGACATTATATACCATGGGTGTCCAGGCATGCAGAGGTCAATTGAATTATTGAAACAGCAATGCGTTGTGGGTTGCGAATATATAATGTTGCAATAGCCTACGCTGAGCCAAGATGTCAGAGCTGTATCGTAACCTCGCATATAAGATTGATCATTAGCATACAATCACCTTTCAAAATGAGGTCCAATAGATAAAACCAACGCCTGCAAAATGATAGAGTGCTTCATTCAATATATGATGCATACTTGTAGTCGTCATGTCAATCTGAAGATTAACGGTGGTAATTATTATCATCTTATTAACCCTCACATGTGCTATAAAACAGCTATATAGGAACTTCTCTCAACTTGCAAGTCTCGACTGATTCACGCTGGCAAGAGAGATAAGTAAGTGACGCCAATGTGACAGATCGTGACGTGAGGTAGGGAAGGGTTCTGTCAAGAGTGACAATCACGCTCGTAAGTTACATTAAAACAATGAAAATAAAAAATTTGGGTAGTAATTTGGCCGACAAATGTCCTATCTCTTCAACAACGGACATTACCGTACATACTTGTAGACTTATTGCGTGCATGACATGAAAATGAAGGGATAGGTGCCAAAAAAATCCGAACGTCAGCGTGACATACTTTATAAAATACCCCTTACTCATAAGATACACTGCTTTGCTATCTGCCCTTTATTCATTTTACAAACATCGCCCCGTTACATTTCACCTCTCTATACCACCCTCTTGAACTGGGAACTTCAGTATACGAGTATACCACCTTGTATGATCGCATCAAGAAGTACGCTACACTTCGGATTCAGATGAGCAAGCCAGTGAGTAGCCTATACTTATAAACCTGTCGCACTTAAATAACCACTACTGCAATTACTTCAAATATTAATGCGGTGCACCAAAACTGTGAACGTGGTTAGAAAAACGGGTCACTTTATAGCCTCGAAAGTGGCCATCAGTTCCTATTGAAACTGGGCGTTTGAAATATTATTGCTGTTTCTTCGTGCCCTTGCGTGGATGCTGAGAATTTTACAGACTAGAGAGCGACTGTGTGCTTAGATAATAATAATAATTGTTACCGTCAGAATTTTTCGCGTGCCGCTTGTCTTTATTTATACAATATCTGCGACATGAATTGCATGACAGTTGCCTCGAACAGGAACACGCAATTGTTTGACTGGTGCAGATTTTTAAATAAAAAGGAGATGGCATAAATTTCGTTACGTAACTATGCAAACGATTCCTTTTGAAGAAAAACATCGTTTGCAGGAAGCACCTTGTCCATATAATATGCATTCTCTCACAATTTAGTGTATATTGCGAATAAAGGCAATAATAACCGTGCAGGAAATGAGGACATTTAGGACAAAATTAGATGCGCCATTTATTTGTAAACCCCATCCAACTGCGTCAAGATTTCAATATCTCTTTGGAGCGAAGGTCATGAACTCGGCTTTTGCGCAATTAATTATCCAAGAAGTTCCCACTTTTGCTTCAATTTCGATTATTCAAATTAGCCTAATAGTACTTATAGTGATTACCCATAATAGCACTGAAATATATTGGATATCCGGTATTTTAAAAGTACTGTTGCAAAACAACCATTCTAACAAGTGCAGTAATTACGTATCTAATTAGGTCTGAGGACAGACTGCTGTAAATCACCCAAAGGACTATTATAAGCTTGCTATTAATAGAGAAACATCTATGATTACAAAGTGTTAGTGGCAATCACAGTATTTGAACTCAGCTGTCAATTAATAATCCTCGAGTCTTTTTATCTGAACTGTGAAAAACCTCGTTAGGAGCGTATTGCTCTTGTGAACACTCCAGATTAGCTCATTATCAGGCCAATCCTCAAATTAGCCAGCGACGAAGCGTGTAACCTTACACGTCTATATGAACCCTCTCTAAAAGGCTCTTGACAGTATTCAATTTGCTCCAGTGTATTAATAAACCCATGTTGCATCCACGACAGTTAAAAATGGAGCCGGCGAAATCGAAATTATTATCTAAGCTTCCTTGTTCACTCTTCTTTTTTTGAGGATCGTCCCGAAAAGAATGAGCGGAGGTGATAGTTTCTCCGTCACGGACACTTTAGCAAAGGAAAACTGGAGCTCTTTTCCGAGTCCCACAAAAGAACTTTTTGGAGTTGACCTCCTTTCTAAAAAAAATCCCATACGTGATGCCGCAAGGGGAATGACCAGACCCAATCATTTGTGTATGCATGGTGACATTTTAAGTAAATTCTGCGCAGACTCACGATTCGTATGCTGTGGTACATGGTAAATGTGTGTACATCACGTCCATTATGGTTTTTTTTTCGAAGAAAGGTGTAACTGGTTGCAATTTTTACATGAGGCCACAAGCCTAATTTTCACAAATTCTGTTTCTTTCCCCTCAGTGAATATGTCCCAGAAAAAGCTCTGCCGCTCACAGTCAGAGTAGGAAAAAACGGCTCAACCTTTACAATGTCCATAAAACTGGTTTACCACGCCAAGAAACACAAGACAAAACTCTTTTTTAGTCCATCGCACTCGTGGGCATGCAACACCAGACGTAACCTGTGACACGAATAATAATAATAATAATAATAATAATAATAATAATAATAATAATAATAATAATAATAATAATTCACACCCAGTGAGTCAGCCCAAGTGAACAATACGATTTTTTATATGCACCTGGCATTTTACAAGCGCGATATGACCACCCTATTGTTCTATTACAGTAGCTCGTTATTGCTTCTAAAAAAAATTCTACGAATATTTGGCGACGTTGCGCGCTTTTTCCGTGACTTGCCCTACATTTTGAAAAAACGAGGATGGATTTGATTGAATCTTTCCCCAGCAATTGTTATGATACAATTTGTATATGCTGTGGTTATAACCCTTCGTATAAGTTAGTGAGAGGAAAGGATTGGAGTTGTCAGCTTCAGAGGGGGAGGGAGAGGGTAGTGACGTCACAAATTACGTGCGTGCATTTCCCATCCCCGCCACAAGTACAACTACAGCCTCGGCAGTGAGGCCCGAAGGCGAAATCTCAGTTCAGTGGAGGGGCTGGGGCAGGAGGGAATGGTGCCTTCGTGATTACAGTGCAGAAGTGAACCAACTTGTAAAAAAAAAAAGAAAGAAAGAAGGGACGCAGAGGACTTGGAAAACTAACCATGGTGTCTCTGGACGGATCCAGGAATTCGTATGATCTCTCCAAAAGCAACCAAGTGAGTTGTTATTACTGTTTGACTTGTTGCTATACAGTACTGTATATGCTTAAAAATACGGAGAAAGTGAACGGGTGACGTGTGCCAGCTGCATTCCCAACCGATCGCTACAATAGAGTAAAAATGCATACCATCAAGAGATACCATATACATGTGATGGAAGCGGCAAGGTCAGGTATGGTGCCATCATAATCATCGGCCCGGGAAATGAGCTACATTATGAACAAACACGGGGACTCAAAGTTAACAACATAGAATTGGTGTTTTCCTGTTTCCTTCTGTGCATTTTTTTCCCTCACCACCACCTCTGCCTTAACCAACTAGCAGTTTTTTCTAAATAATGGTAGATAATGGTCAATAACGGTTTCCGATGCGGTCAAGGAGGCCATCAGGGCAAGGCCTTGACCTGTGCTCCTTTGGGTGGGGCCTGACTTTTTGAGGAGTAGCCGAAGTCAGTGTTATAGGAATGCCATGAGGCCAACGCCTTCCTCTCCTTTTCCCCCCCTCCCCCTTCTTAACTTCCCCCCCACCTCTTCTCAACCTTCAAGACAAAAGTGATTCCCACCTGAGCTCTGGAATTTTATCCCACCACGTGACCTTGGCTTTGCCTGATTTATGTGAGGGTCAAAATCTTGGGGTTGCGCAAAGTTCCACGAGGCAGGTCAAAGTGGACTAATAGTGTACTCACAAATTTTAGGAGCTGGTCGATGGCGGGAGGTCATCCCGGAGGACGCGGTCCATCTACTGCATGGTCGGTGTCGGAGTGGCCATTGCGGTTGCAGTTGGTCTCATCATCCTCTTGGCCCTCCTGGAGAGGAAGCCCTCATCGGAAGAGTCGGTGGCAGCTGCCATGGGGAGATCTGCCGGGAAGAAGCCCATGAAGTTGAAGGATGTCCTCTCTGGCACCTTCTACCCTGAAAGCTTCAATGGCTCTTGGATCTCCGGTATGTGGCCTTCATTTCAATTACTGCAATGGCACACTCAATCGTGATAGCATGCTTTACTGAGCTCTTATCATGCCAGATCATCTACTACATGCAACCAAAATCAACTTGGGATCATTTGTCATTATGCTAATTGCTAATAGGTTTTTGCCTCATAACGGCCTCATAATGACATAAAGTATTCTGTTGGTCGAATAATCAGACATTATCATGTAGAATTACTCTGTAAATATCACATCCGGATATTTGTAGCATCGCAAGGGAAATTTATTATTACCACCTTTGTGCATGAGAGCAATTCATCTGCACCAAGTTTATTAATAATTCAATGTTATCTCCCTTTCCAGACACTGCATACACTTATCGAACAAGCGAAGGAGAACTTGCCATGTACGATGAATCGACAAACAAACGACATATTTTATTACCTAAGCTACATGCTGTGAGTATCCGATAACAGTAAAATAGGCGCACTGTAATTTGCTTGCAGGAGTTATTTCTAGATAACTTATAGCAAATGTGGCATTGAATCCTCTTGGCCACCTGCATCAGCGCCTGTGGAATTTCCAGATAAAATGTTCCTCGAAAATATAAGACTGTGATCAGAATTTGAATGCAGTCGTTAATCAAGTCTCTCAATAGTAATTAAAACAAATGGGACACCTCAAATCATGGCCGTCACCTAATATCACAAATATGATACAGATTTCAGTTGTAGATGTACAAAGAGTCCAAATGCTCTCTATATACCTGCAAAAGTGTTTATTAAGTTTGTGGGCCATATGTATTGTATGCTTGGCTGGCCTTTGTATTCAATGCTGCATTGTGACTGATGTGTGCTGGAACAATCAGCCTTCCAATCATGATGGTGACACATGTGTGCAACCTAAATGATATCCTTTCTCTTCTACAGAGAAGGTTCCAACCAGCTCGTTACTGGCTTTCGGCTGATCGAAAATTTCTATTGTTAGCAAACAACATCCGCAAGGTAAGCAGCTATACAAACAAAGGTGACAAACTGTTGGGTGTTAATTACAATGCATCAACTAGTATAACAATAGTCTTGCTAGAGTGCTCTTGTATGTTGTCAGAGGTCATGCTTGTTATAATATTACCACTCTAGAAAGTATATATAACTTTCATAATAATGCTTCTATTTACAGCTGTTCCGTCACTCCTTCCTTGCAAGCTACAAGATCTACGACATAGAAAACGAGTATGTCCTGCTTTTAATTCGTTTCAAAACAAAAAATGCCCAATTTTTGGGGGCATTTTGTATCTTTTTTTACATAATAGTTTTGATCTAATATGCACATAATTATATGCATCAGGCAAAGCAGAGCATCTATGTTTTTGATGCCATTTTAAAATGTTAAAGCAAGAAATCAATTGACAACAAGTTAACAGTAACACCACCTTTATTTTAACAGAGTCGTGATTGATTTGAATCCTCCATCATGGAAAAACACTGATTCGTCTGCTCCTCTTCAACTGGTCAAATGGTCACCAACAGGGAGTTCCCTTGCCTATGTCTACATTGGAGATATATTCTACAGACAAAACCCACGCATCCAGAATCCAAATAATGACATCAGGATCACTACTTCAGGATCGCCTCTCACTATATTCAATGGAGTGCCGGACTGGGTCTATGAAGGTTAGTGGAACATAGCCATTTGGTAATCGAGATTATACAGTATTTACAAGGGTTGAATTTTTTCCATTTATGTAGAGGAAATTTTGGGAACCAACTCTGCCATTTGGTTCTCACCTGATGGATCCCAATTAGCCTACGCATCGTTTGATGACAGTCAGGTTGAAGTCATGCAGCTCCCCATCTATGGTGAACCAGGAGACATGCGGTTTCAATATCCTCTGATGGAAACCATACATTATCCCAAGGTTAGAATCAATACGGCAAAAATGTGGATTTACATTATGTTACTGATTTTGTCGCCTTCACTGCTACAAATGTGCTATTTTCAACTACAATGTTAGTCAGCAATCTAAAACTGATTATGAAAAATTCAGATAACTTACACCAAGCAATTTAGGTACAGTATTTATGATATGATAGACTTTTATAAAATAATACAAATGGTGGGATGACTTTCTGGCGATTCAAATACCACCTGAGCAGCAAAATATGAAATGTTACCAGTCTAATATTGATTTAATATTTACAGCCAGGCACACCTAATCCAAAAGTGAACCTTTGGGTTGCCGACTTGTCAAATCCATCACTAAGTCCAAAAATGCTGGTTGCACCATCAATGCTGAAGGATGAAGAGCAACATTTTATGGAGGTGGTGTGGCCGAATAAGGATGAAGTAGCTATAGCTTGGACGAACCGGGTGCAAAACATGTCCATCATTCAAATATGCCACACTGGCCAAGGAGAATGTGAAGATGTAAGTTTGCGCACCTCACTTACTGTATAGTACAACAAAAGCGTTACTTTCTCATACCTTTTTGCTTTTTCCACTGCATTGTATTGTACACATCAGAAGAAACTGAATTTTATGATTTTTGTTTTGTTTTTTGTTGTTGTTGTTTTTTTCAAGCATGAAAGTACAAAACTGAATCCCTAAGCATTCTTTGCTATTGTGAGCATGTCTACTGGTACTCAAAACATGTCCAGTCAAAATGTCCTGCATGTTATTTATTTGGCTTGGTTCAGATCTTGCACATGCTGAAAAGGTTTACTAGTACATTAAAATTCTTTTCTCACGTGTTCAGAACTTGCCTGTGAGACAATTTCCCCCAGACTACCGTACTCATTTACTGTTCTACCAAAATATTATCCCTGCTTCTTCGTCATAAGAAACTTAGTTTTACTGCACTGGATTTATCCTTTCTCTCACTGGATGCTGGAATTTTATTGATACATTTCCATGACAAAAAGTTAATCAATACATATAAATTAATGAAATGTGGAATAGGTGTAGCCATGGCCATGGTGCCAGTGTCAACAGCATCGAATTATTCCAGTGCCTTGGTGATGTAACTTCATCTAATCTACCACAAGCTAACCTACAATAACTGAACCTGAATAAATTGTGGAAATTAGAAAGATTTTGCAGTCTTAGTGTGGGAAAGCGAGATGATATTTTAAAATCAGTCATACTTAATTTTAGTAGAAAAGCCACATTTACGCTTCATACGAATATTGATCATGTAGTGCTGATCTTTGGCCAGACCATAATTTTAAGTCTTAGAATATATAGTCACTGATTATTCGTTACCTTTTCCAGGCTCTGACGCTCACTGAACCGAGAGGTTGGATTGATGCTCCTGAAATGAAATTCAGCTCCAATGGATCAAAATTCCTCCTGATCCAGTCGCAGCCTCAGGGAGCAGGGGGGAACTTCAAGCACATCACACTCGTCACCAGAGATGGGAAAAGTTCAGTCAGTTACTTTGCAGTCACAGCTGGAGAGTTCACCGTCACTACCATTCTGAACTGGGATGAGAGCAAACACACAGTGTAAGACATATGCCTTCTAAAAGATTTTATGGAGCGTTAACCCCTTTGGCCGCAGTTTCCTACATGCACAGGCAATGGCACATGAAGGAAATGACCCCTGGGACCAAAGGGGTTAGAGATTATTTATATGAATGCTGCAATTGCATGCTTATTATTTTATGTTAATATAACTTGACAGACTATACATGGGGACAAATGCATCAAGCCCTGAGCAGCAGCACATGTACGAAGTCCACGATGGCACCTGGGGAAAGAGGGACAGACCCTCGTGCATCACCTGTGCCGTCACGACCACCGACGGAACTCCCTGCAATTACAACAACATCAAGCTGAGCTCCTCTGGATCGTTCTACATCCACACGTGTGAGGGTCCTGGAATACCAGAAGTCAATCTGTTTGACAAGGTAAGTACTTTTGTTTGGAAGTGCTGTCAAAATGGCATATATCATGAGTAGAATCAAATGTCACTTGACATTTTAGTCCTGCATTGTCTAACAGTACTTAAAGATGAGTTGCAGTCCTACATGTAGCTCACCACCAAAAAATGCATGATCTGAACCATAATATCTTCACCTGCGTAGAACCACCAGCTGAAGCGCATCATCACCATCAACCACAACCTGAAGGCCACCATGGACGAGATTGCGATGCCAGGGAAGATGGACCTGCAGGTCCCGCTTCCAGGAGACCTAACAGCGCAGGTCTCCCTGAAGCTCCCTCCAGGACTGGACACGGCCAACCCAGACAAGAAGTACCCTCTCTTCATCAACGTGTAAGTAACTGCCGCACTTGCGATTACCATGCGTGACATGCTGCTGCGATGCGACACCCTGTAAAAAGTGAGGTACCAGTACTGTCATTTGCACCAGTCTAGTGTTGACTCATCAGCTATTGTACTACAAGTAATTACAAGCTGTACTTACTGTAAGGCTTACATTGCAGATTAGCCACACAAAATCTTGTGCATTCAGGTCATACCACCAGTAATGTGAAGCCCATTTTGTACACAATGTTTTCCTACTTGTAGTTAACGTACCTCAGCATAATTAGGGGCATAATTAGGCCATTAATTCCGGTCAGGTTCTGCTGAAATAATTCGTGGAACGTTCTAAAAATGTGGCTTCATGTCGACGTGTGACATGGCGCTAAATATTAGTTCAGCATTTGCCCAGCAGGTAGCGTCCAGGTCGTTTCTTGACACTAGCGACACCTGTACCATTCAGAAAGTTATAAATATTAATAATTAATTTAATTTTAACTCGACTTAATTATTATTTAAATTTCACTATAGTTGTGGATAATAATAAAAGACTAGAGTGGCGAGTGGGAAGTTTGAATTTGCAACACACTGTACTTTCGCATGTTGCATTGTCGCATTTGTCATTCAGGTACGCGGGTCCCGACTCCCAGCTGGTGACCGACACTTGGAAGGTTGACTGGGGCACGTACCTGGCTTCGTCCAAGGGCATCATTTACGGCTCCATCGACGCTCGAGGTTCGGCCAGAAAGGGAGATGAGATGCTGTTTCAACTGTACCGTCGACTGGGTACCGTCGAAGTGGAGGACCAGATTGCTGTCACCAAGCACCTCCAGAACACCCTGCCCTTTGTGGACCCCAATCGGACCGCCATTTGGGGATGGAGCTACGGAGGGTTTGTCACAGCCATGACCATGGCCACTGATGTCAACGATGTGTTCCGGTGCGGTATATCCGTGGCGCCTGTCACCAACTGGATGTATTATGGTCAGTTTATTGTCTGTATAACCTGCATATGTTAGCTCACTTGATCGTGTCAACATTTCAGACACCATTTACACCGAGAGATACATGGGATTGCCGACTCCCCAAGACAACCTGATTGGTTACAACCGAAGCGACGTGACCAGACGGGTGAAGAATTTCGCGAAGAAAAAGTTCCTACTAGCCCATGGGACCGGAGACGATAATGTCCATTACCAACAGTCTATGGTTTTGACCAAGGCTTTAGAAGAAGAGGATATACTCTTCAGGCAGCTGGTAAGCTCATTGCACTAATAATAATAATAATTTGTGTAATGCCGTACCTCAACAGAGGTCTTGGCAGGACCTTCATTTTGTCAAGGTGGTACATGAATTTGACAACGTAGAGTGGCCCTTGGTCCAAGGGCAGGGTGACTGGGAGGGGATGTGCAATGTGCACGTGCAATGTCGGCACTATGGTCATTTTGTGAGCTCCCTGGGTGGTTCGTTTATCGGAAATTCCACCCTAGACGAAGCCGGAGAGGATCCCGAACTCCGCACGAGATGGGATCGAACCCGGGACCCTTCCCTCATTGCCCTAATTAATTTAAAACTAGTCATTAACAAACGGTATTTTTCAGACTTATCCCGACGAAAACCATGGAATCCTGAGGCTGAAAACTCATCTGTATCACTCCTTAGGACAGTTTGTGGACGAGTGCTTTGCAACAAGTTGAGAGACGAGTTTTAGATAATGAGTGTGTGTTTAAAAAAAAAGAGAGGAACATTTTACGATGTAAGACTTAAAGTAGCTTGTAAATGTGTAATTAATGTGCCTTTATTTATTGTGCTGCCATCCTTTTTTTTGTGCATACGAGTTTTGTAAATCGATGTTCTTATTGGTCTGCTGAGTTCCTGTTTGGGGTATTATTAACTTGTAAAACATTGTCCCACAAACTGTGGGGTTTTTGTAATGTGATATGTTGCATGTATTGTAAATGTGTAAGGATGTAGGAGGCTTATGAAAAAAAGTACTTGACTTCAGATATAATGATGAATGCGAACAGCTGCTGTAGTTCTGTTGCAACGGTACTATGAAATGTGCCAAAATGAACTCGAATTGTATAGGCCTTTTTAGTACGTATGAAGATCGAGTCAACTAAGCAGGTAACAATCTGCAAAATATTATTTTCTTTGAAGGAAACGCGCCTAAACATTTATTTTACTAGTGCAGAATATTAGTGACGCATGCAAGTGACTCGCTTCTCTACGATGAGAATTAGCCTACGTCACAGTAATGTCTATTTTTGCAGTTTTATCAGGAGGATATATTTGTATTAATAAAAACTGTTTGTGTGTGGATAATGGCACATTTTCTGAAGAGCGGCCTTGTGATTGTACCTGCTTTCACTCTGATCTACATCCAGGTGGTTTTTAACTCTCCTCTGAAACTGGTTGGTTCCTGGTTCTTCTTTCGGTTTATTAAAGGTCAAGGATTCATAACAAATGTTTCATTCTTTGAAATAAGTTTTAACGAATATAACCATCCTTAATTCCTTTAAAAAATCTTAAAGCAGCGTCCGGTCCTGCAACAATGAAACAAATCGTTGAAACAACCATGTTGTCTGAACATATTTATTGCAAGTTACGTATTAACAAGAAGTATCGAAAAGTGACAATATTCCAAGTTAGAATCTTCAAGAGGTTGCAAAATGAATGAATGTCAACTAAAAAACAATATTGTAAACCCATATTGGAATTATTTTAATATTCACACAATCACGCCTGAAGATCTTCCACACTAGCTACTTCGTCCACAAACTTCGATGCATCTTCACAGGAAGTGAAACTGGTTGTCAGAATCTCTGACGGTGGCTTTCGTATATGTTATGCGCCACCAGGAATGCCAACTATAGTGTGGGTAGTGTACCGGTACTGTAAGAACAGAAAGTGAGGCGTTTCAAAAATCTGCAAAACATGATTGTTTTCATGCTCTTAGGAAGAGTTCAGGAACAAAATTACCTAATGCTGTTCACATATCCAAAGAAGGTAAATAAAAAGCCTTTGTACCTTAAAACCTGGGCGAAATATTACCAACGAAAAGTGGGAGAATATACAGTGGAAGCCTAACCCCCCCCCCCCACCCCCCAAAGGTTAGACCTACAACCTACTGGTAAGTAAAATGAAAATTATTTGATGGAAAGAAGGATAAAAATATATTTCAGTTCATCAGTAGGCTATGCTGTTGTTTTTCAGCAGTTAAGTCATAAGAGTCATCAAAGTGGTCTAAATTATAATACTACAGCTTAGAGACTACAGCACACAATAGGCCTACATAATACACTGGGGAAAGTGGTTAGGGCTGGCTAAATATCGAATATTATTGTTAGCCTGAAAAATTAATAAATTTACTCGTAACAAACTGGCTGCAGTAGCCTATAATAATATGGCTTCTGACGAGTGTATTTCCACAGTCCGCATTGTGGTTCTTGGCGTTTCTTCTCTTTCCAACGATGCGATGGTCCTCTCCGAAGGCAGGAGGCCTAAATTGACTGCAGTGGCATGGGTCAAACTGAGACTCCAGTTGGCCAGGACATCTTTTGCCTCTTTGCACTCTGTCCCAGGTAAAAATGCAACAAAATATTACGCAAAAGTTTGAAGATTCACGATAAAATGAAAAACTACACTGATGAAACATTCTTACCTTCCACGTTTCTTACGAACTTTTGGAGAGCCTTCTCTCTCTCCAATGGGGTTTGTCTTGTATGGCTGTTAATGTCTTTCATTAAATTGTAATTTGATCCAATGCGATCCGTCATCCCCGTCAAGCAGCAGAGTTCCGGCACGATGCAAATGAGATGCGTAGTCATCTGCTTCCCACCCTTTTCCTGCTTCTTAGCATGAGAGATGAGCATCGGTTGACATTCATCATGGATGTCCAAGTTGTGTGCTCTCCTGTAGTACTCCATGTACGTCATCTATAGGGAGATAGCAACAAGACTGTTGTTAATCAATGTTTTTAAAAACCTTGTGTGCACCGAACGAAAATAAACTTCATTCTACGGAAAACTCTCTAAGACAAACGGAAACAGACTGTTTCCAACCAGCGCAATCGATCCCAACCAAATTATATGAATATTATAAGTGCTTAATGCACATAAGCTTCATGAGTAACCGCATAAAAGGCTAGCCTTCAGAGTCCACATTGCTCTGCATAAATGGTAATTAAAGGGCTCACCTCCACCTTTCCATCCCTATTAGTGAAAGAGTCAGTTGGCTTCAGGTGCCAGTCGATATCGTCAATCCTGTACATCTTGTTATTATATCTTGTGAGGACGTATGCACCAGTAACCATCTTCAGAATCTCATCCTTGAAGTTGCCAGAAGACTCGCACATAACATATGTCCTGCAATAATTATTGGTGTATAGTGCGTTACACACATTTGCCACAACAATTCATCACAATATGACGCCCCTATATGACACGGATACCCAGTCCACTATGATCTTCTGACTCTCATCCTGCAAATGCAGCAGTAAAGAGTGGATAATAATGAACTAAGGCTAGAGCGGGCTATAGAGTAGAGGAAAACCTGAATTATTTTGGGTAATGTATCTGAGGCTTTAGTTCGTGTAACGCAGTAAATATCTTTATTGGATCTTGGTAGGCCTATTGCCCGTTCAGAGACACACATCCTTGATTCGAATGGCTAAACCTGGATCCATGGACTGTATGGGATTTGTTGTACTGTACATCAATGCAATATGCATCTATCCCTCTCAAAACAGCTGGTGAAACTCATACAAAAAATTTCTTTCGCTTTCCTAATTTTAAGTTAAACCATAGTCACTTAGAGAAAACAACGGAATGTTGTAGGTGTCAGCAAAACTCACATAACATCGAGTGCAGTCTGTGTGCGGGGTACCTTCTGGGAGCCATCGCAGCACAGCATCAGCCTACCTTCATGCTGGTGGACAGCTGTCACATAACCTGGCCACTCTTCCAGCCTTCAAGAGAAAAGAGAATCCCAATGACAATACAAGTGTCATAAACTATCTACAAGTTTAAAAGTTAAGTGGAAACACAAAATATGAAGATGAAAAGGCATTAGAACATCATTCTACAAATTCAGTAGCCTCTACTCTAACAATAACTTACCTCTGCTGAGGGGTCTGTGTCCCAGTCAGTGGGTTGTAGTAGTACGGCAGTCCTACTTTGACCATGTTGAGCTTGGACATAATTTTGTCCAACAGTAGGTTATAAAAGTGGATGTCACGTCCACCTTTCGATTGTTTCCGAGTCAGGCTCACTGTCAGTGGCACTGGGGTCAGGTCAACAGGATGGATGGATCTCAGCTGCATGACCTTCTCTGGCAACTCATATGGCAGGTAGAGTTTGGCACCATCAAAATAGCGGGTGGGTCCCAGAGTCTCCGCTACTTCTCTCATTACCTGGAATCGCATGGTCTTGGAATGCACTTTGGGGTCGAACGTCACCTCGTACTCAAAAAAACCCTTTCCCGCTTCCGCAATGTTGAGAAATATGCAAGTGTAATGTATGGAGCATTGTTGTTAATTATGTTGTTTGTGATTGTAATGTATGTAATGCATGGAGCATTGTTGTTATATTTATGTTGATTATGTTTGTTTTGTCTCCATGCATTATCTGTAACTATAGTGAATCGTTAAGGTTACCCTGGTGTGACTCACACTTA